>JAUCBJ010001043.1:0-40043 GCA_032718475.1 Nemertoderma westbladi | reverse complement strand
ATATGTTACTGCAGTAACTAATATTTAATACAGCAGTATTTTTTGTAGGAAATTTTATTGTTTCATAGAGGATTTTATTAATTTATATTTGGGCTCTTTAGAGACGCCATAATTGCGGGCTATCGGAATGTGTTGGTATTTGTGTCATAGACAGTTTGTCTGTTGCCCAATCTATATTAATGTATAGTGCTAAAACTGTACTGTTTAAATTTGTTTAGCCCACGTGAACGCCGAATACCTTTACCAATGCATTTCAATGGTCAACCAGCCATACTTTGCCGCACTGTAAATTGTGTTATACAAAGTAAAGAATAACGATAGAGGCAGGAATAAAGATAAATGATTCAAGCGCACTAATTGGCTGTTCCCATAGATGTTTTAGGCATTGTTGGTGCGCAATGCATATGGTCAGAGCGACCGCCCAGTCTGCCAAAATCTATTATGTAATCAAATGGTACCACAAGCCAAGCAAAGCATGTGACAGTTCTTTCCGACTCTGCACCTGTTTGTTTGAAGGTCGCCGTCCGTGGGTCGCTACTCACTAGCTGTGATTGATAGTTTAAACTGGGTGCCGCTTTGCCAGAAGGCGGTACACATCAATTGAATATGAGGCAAACATTTAAAATATGCTCAAATATAAACGCCAGCGGCAGGGGATATTTTAATATCTCTATTAAGCTAAAACAACACAAGATTGTAGCCGTTCTATCGTACTTGAAAGTCGAAAGCCTTTCTTAGTTTTTAAGAAGGAATTCTCGCGCTCTCGTCAACATAGTTATCATATTAATTAAACAGTTAAGGTAGTACGGTTTGACCTGAGGTGACTAATGAAATGAATAACAAATGTTATTACAAGCTTTCTCCCAACAGGGCTTCTTTAGGTCATTATAATGAAACTGCGTATACACAGAGAAACTACAGTGCAGTTTCTCTTATATTAATTGTTAATCTGATATTGTATTATGTTATTAAAATAATCAATCTTGTCAAGCATTAATCTTGTTTCACTAATTATGTTTCATGTATTATTTGAATGAATGTTTTTTAGAAAGACTTTAGGGTGCCGTAAATTCAATTTGTACTTGCGACCGAAAACCCATCCCGTAATGACCTCAGGAACCTCAATTTGATAAATTAATGGGAATATAGCTTCTATGCAACAACTGGCCAGCACACAAGTATCACTTTGTTGCCCGCATAATATTGTTCCCCGAGAATGCCTCTGCCTCTCAGTTAACTTACCACGAGCTGTCAATCAGGAATACCTCGGAGTTTATTTTCTCAAAGAATTAAAAGTGCCGCAAACTACCTCAAAGTGACATTTCTCAAAGAATTCAAAGAATTCAAAGTGCCTAAAAGCAGGAAATCACTTTGAGATTCCCAACTAAAAGTGTCTACAAGAATTCAAAGCGGCCGTTGGGAGTAATGTAATGACTTTTAGACACTTTTAGAAAAACTTTGAGAAAATCTCAAAGAACAGATGCACTTTGAGACCCCGACTGTATACAGTAAAATAATAAAGTATAAAGATTTATACAGAACACATATACAAAGCACATACAGTATAATATAAACGCATACACAGCACACAACAACTACAACGCACATATACAGTAAAATAATAAAGTATAAAAATTTATACAGAACACATATACAACAAAGCACATACAGTATAATATAAATGAATAAACAGTACACAACTACAACGTACTTATACAGTAAAATAATAAAGTATAAACACTAAACAGTACACAACAACTACAACGTACTTATACAGTAAAATAATAAAGTATAAACACTAAACAATACACATATACGTATACGTACATGTATACTTGTACTATACTTGTACTATACATGCGTACTTGTATACGTATATGTGTATTGTTTAGTGTTTATACTTTATTATTTTACTGTATAAGTATGTTGTAGTTGTTGTGTACTGTTTAGTGTTTATACTTTATTATTTTACTGTATAAGTACGTTGTAGTTGTGTACTGTTTATTCATTTATATTATACTGTATGTGCTTTGTATATGTGTTCTGTATAAATCTTTATGCTTTGTTATTTTACTGTATATGTGCATTGTAGTTGTTGTGTGCTGTGTATGCGTTTATATTATACTGTATGTGCGTTGTAGTTGTTGTGTGCTGTTTAGTGTTTATACTTTATTATTTTACTGTATAAGTACGTTGTAGTTGTGTACTGTTTATTCATTTATATTATACTGTATGTGCTTTGTATATGTGTTCTGTATAAATCTTTATACTTTATTATTTTACTGTATATGTGCGTTGTAGTTGTTTTGTGCTGTGTATGCGTTTATATTATACTGTATGTGCTTTGTATATGTGTAATGTATAAATCTTTATACTTTATTATTTTACTGTATATGTGCGTTGTAGTTGTTGTGTGCTGTGTATGCGTTTATATTATACTGTATGTGCTTTGTATATGTGTTCTGTATAAATCTTTATACTTTATTATTTTACTGTATATGTGCGTTGTAGTTGTTGTGTGCTGTGTATGCGTTTATTATACTGTATGTGCTTTGTATATGTGTAATGTTTAGTGTTTATACCTTATTATTATACTGTATATATACGTTGCAGTTGTTGTGTACTGTGTATTCATTTATATTATACTGTATATACGTTGTAGTTGTGTACTGTGTATTCATTTATATTATACTGTAGGTGCTTTGTATATGTGTAGGCCTACCGTTTAGGGTTTATACTTTATTATTATTCTGTATATGTGAGTTGTAGTTGTTGTATGTGCGCTGTAGTTGTTTATTCATTTATATTTTACTATATTTGTTTTATCCATTTATACATTTCTATTGTAATGTATAATATGTGCTTTCTGTTTGTACACTTATTTTATATTGTGTAACGTGTGTGTATGTGCGTTGTACGTACAGTAGTGTGTAGTCTGTAGTGGTAGTTTATACATGTTTATACTATAGTTTCATTTTACTGTATGTTTTTCCGTTTATAGATTTGAATTTTACTGTATATGTGCGTTCTATTTTTTTGTATACTGTATAGTATATACTGCTAGGCCTATATACCGGTAACTTTGCTGTCCAGTGCCCAATAATTAAAATTTAGCATTGACAAAGATAGCCATTGGCTTTCGAAACGTCTGCTAGGCCTAACTACCTACTATTTTTTCATACCTGTGGATGACAGTCCTTCATTTGTTTTATCTTTTAAGGGTATATTCAACCAAACATGATAATTGACTTCAGAAATGCAATCAGCATCCAGAAAAACCCCCATGGCGAACATTTTAGCTGCATGGTAGAATTTTTTAATTTTGACAGACAAATTGACCGACAGACAGACAAAACAGTAAACCGACAGAGTATATTTAACCCTCTATTGCATGACTTTTCATTTTTTGGGGTAAAAATTAATTTTATAATTTTTCACACTTAAAACAGTCCCATGAGTACTAAATAATCGAAAAAATTGAAAGAAAATATTTTTGTGGCATAATTCACAATTGTATCACATTTGATACAGCATGGTTCCTAGTGATGTATCAT
This sequence comes from Nemertoderma westbladi, assembly GCA_032718475.1. Classification (NCBI taxonomy): domain Eukaryota; kingdom Metazoa; phylum Xenacoelomorpha; order Nemertodermatida; family Nemertodermatidae; genus Nemertoderma; species Nemertoderma westbladi. The sequence continues at coordinate 36,489 of JAUCBJ010001043.1, read as the reverse complement.
ATATGAAACAATTAGAAAATAATATGTATTTCATCACAAAAAGTGAAACTAAAACTGTATTCATATTAATTTTCAAAACAATTATACAATGACAACAACGGATATTGATTATTATTATTGACAGTGAAATTGCTTGAAGCAGTTCCGTGTTAAATTGAGACACAGGTGCACATTACATTTCTCGCATATAAAACAAGTGAATCGCTTACATCCTGGAAATTTACATCGTCCTCGTTTCAATTTATCTGTACAAACAGCCCAATGAGCCATATTATCTTGTCGAATGTCTTTCATTGGTAGTATCTGGCAAGTATCTGCCTATTCTTCTTCAATGCAGCTTCAATTGCAATAATAGAAGGTCTACCTGCTTTCTTAGTAGCAGCTGGAACCTTTCCAGCTTTACATAAGGCTAATGCAACTTCATTGTTTAAAATCAAGAAGACAGAGCTCATACTTAGAGCCAAGTTGTTTATTAATGCGCCGGTAAAGAAGCCAGGAATTCACAATAACAAGATCCAAAATGTGAAGGCTATAAGTTCTCTATAGACAATAGACAGTTTCAAAAATCTACTGGACAATTTATATAACTGTGTCAATAACTAATTATCGTAAAGGTTTTGTGCAGTATTATATTTGATATTATTTGTACCGCATATGTAAATTGTCAATAAACATATCTATCTATGTAGAATATATTTATTTATACATTTATGTAAAAACAAATACACCAAACATAATGTACTGTATATAGGTAATGTCCAATCGCGAGGGCGACTCGCCCTCGCGTCAGCAGATGATAGTGGCAATGGTGGAATTGGTCTATTGATGAATCCAACTGCACATGCAGCATTGGACAAAATAGACCAAATCTCTAACCGCATCATCCGTTGCCACTTCTCATGTTCTGGAAGACTGGCTAAGAAGTTTCCTAAGGTGGTTCTGATTGTGTGCTACTCTCCAACTAGTGTTGCCCCTGTAGGGGAGGTGGAAAATTTCTACCACAATCTACAAGCAGCTACTGATGGAGTGGATCAGCATGCATTCTTAACATTCCTGGGAGACTTTAATGCAAGTCTGCATCAATCACCTACATCGCCCTGGGTCTATAGCAATAGTGTTAACCGAAATTCTGTCCATCTTCAGGATTTTGTCTCTGGAGGTGGATTGTTTTCGGCTGGAACCCAGTTCAAGAAGCGAACTGGAAAGCTATGGACTCATAGTGGACCCAGTGGTCACAAGTCCCAGATAGACCATATTCTGTTTCGTAGGAAATACAGGAGCTCTATACAAGACTGTAATGCATTTACACTTCGACCCTTCTCCAGTGATCACCGCCTTATTGTGGCCAAGGTAAGACTTAGTCTGCGTGCTAGTAGAACAACGAAATCTGCCTTGCTGCGGCATGACTGGTCCTCTCTGTTGCAACAGCCAAGTGTGAGATCCAGCTTCACACTACAGCTGAGCAACAGGTATGAGGCTCTTGCCTCTGAGGCGGCAGATCACTGTGAGGGCTATACTGCCTTTACAGAAGCAGTTAAGTTAGCAGCTGCAGAAACAGTTCCTGTATACCCTCGAAACAGGAAAAGGGCCCCCTGGACTGACAACAAAATTCAGAAGTGCCGAAATGACCTTCATAAGGCGCAGAAAGAGTCCCGACTCAAACAGACTACAGCGGCCAAGAATGCAGTTAAGGCTGCATCTAGGTCCCTGAACAGGCAGTACTCTGTTAATCTACAGGAGCTAATAAACCAACAGGTTGATGCCATCAATGATGCTGACGACAGCAGGCAATCATCCCAGGCATGGAAATCAATCAATCTGCTTACTGGGCGGAAAAGCCAACCAACCACCAAGGTTAAGGCTGAATCACCAGCCGATCGCCTCAATGGTTGGAAAGCCCACTTTGAAAAGCTCCTCAATAATGACAGGGTATTGCCTGATAACTTTATAGAAGTAAAAGTGTCTGAGTCTGTACTCCCAGATATTCCCATTGGCGATATCTCCTTTGCAGAAGTGAAGGCTGCTGCAAAGAGCATTAAGACCAATCGTGCCAGTGGAGTAGATGGTGTTCCCCCTGAGGTCTTTAAAATACCTGAGTGTTTAAAGCTCATCTATCCCATCATAGTAGACATGTACCGAACAACAAGAGTCCCACAAGAAATGAAAACAAATAAGTTGGTGCCAGTTCCCAAGAAGGGCAACCTAACACTCTATGGTTCTTTTCGGGGAATCTCATTGATCTCGATTGCTGCAAAGCTATACAATAGGATTCTATTAAATCGCATCAGGGATCCCATTGAGAGACTGCTCCGTGGAAATCAGAATGGGTTCCGTAAAGGTCGTGGGACCATGGAGCCCATTTTGGCACTTAGAAGGATAATTGAAGAATTATCAAAAAAGAAAGACAGGCATCTGGCTGTTATCTTTGTTGACTTCTTCAAGGCCTTTGATTCAGTCTCTCGCTCACGTATGTTCAGCATACTTTCATTATATGGGATTCCTGATGAAATTATTGCAGCAATCAGATCAGTATACGATGGTTCGACAACATTTGTGTCTACTGTTGACGGTGACACAGAACCATTTGAAGTGTTATGGGGCGTCCTCCAAGGAGACACACTTGCACCATTCTTGTTCATTATTGTGGTTGACTATGTTCTACGCATGTCCTTAGATCATCATAATGATGATGGGGTGATGATAACTCCACCTACTGGTTCCAGAAGTCGAGGAAATCCTGCCAAGTACCTAACTGATCTAGACTTTGCTGATGACTTAGGAGTACTCTCAGAATCATTAGAGGGAGCCCAACGGCTCCTCAGCTCATTAGAACATGCTGCTTCTAGTGTTGGTCTTTTTATTAACTCCAGAAAGACCAAAATTCTGACTGTTAACTTTGAAAGTCCTCAGCAAGTCTCTGATCGGATGAGCATAAGCTCAAAGGATGGTATGCTTGAGCATGTGGACGACTTCTGTTACCTGGGATCATGGATCCGGAAGTCAGGTGAGGACCTTCGAATACGTAAGGGAAAGGCATGGACAGCCTTGAATAGGCTTTCCAGGATTTGGAAATCACCGAGAATTAATCGGAAACTTAAGGTCCGATTATTTAGAGCAGCAGTAGTTCCAGTACTCCTCTACGGGAGTCCATGCTGGGCTCTAACTGCTGAGGACACCAAATCTCTGGATGGCACATTCACAAGAATGCTACGCCGGGTTCATTGTGTCAAGTACAATGCACACATCTCCAACCAGACACTATATAACATTGGAGGTGTCTCATTGGTTCCCCCAAGCTGGACACTAGAACAAAATCGCCTCCGCTTTGCAGGACATTGCTTTCGCCGTGAGGACCAGCCAGTGCATAATCTTGTACTTTGGCAGCCTCATGGAGTGAATAAGCATGGTGGACAGCCCATGACTTTCTTGAGACGCATCTTAAAGGACACTGGCCTTAAAGATGCGGATGATCTAGCAAATGTCATGGGTGATAGGGAGTTGTGGCGGTGCAATTTTGTTGACAAGCCGGCACAGCATTCTTAAAAATGCAGCTGCAATGCAGCATGCCGATCCTAGTAGTAGTAGTAGTATCTGCCTATTCTTCTTCAATGCAGCTTCAATTGCAATAATAGAAGGTCTACCTGCTTTCTTAGTAGCAGCTGGAACCTTTCCAGCTTTACATAAGGCTAATGCAACTTCATTGTTTAAAATCAAGAAGACAGAGCTCATACTTAGAGCCAAGTTGTTTATTAATGCGCCGGTAAAGAAGCCAGGAATTCACAATAACAAGATCCAAAATGTGAAAGCTATAAGTTCTCTAGACAATAGTTCTCACAAAGTTCTCACAATTCTACTGGACAATTTATAAACTGTGTCAATAACTAATTATCGTAAAGGTTTTGTGCAGTATTATATTTGATATTATTTGTACCGCATATGTAAATTGTCAATAAACATATCTATCTATGTAGAATATATTTATTTATACATTTATGTAAAAACAAATACACCAAACATAATGTACTGTATATAGGTAATGTCCAACACAACATATAGGATTACCCATAAAGCTCTGCAGCTTATTTCCATGGGGTCCTTAATGTTACTTGGTTACAAATACAGTACAATATGAAAAATATGAAAATGGGCAATTGGGCTTTAACTTTTACTTTCTTTTTTCATATCAATAACACTATTTAGTAATGGTGGGGTCTATAAAACATTAAATGCCCTAAGGAAGGTTGGGGGGGGGGGGGGGGGGGGGGGGGGGTAGGCGCAATTCATCCTCATTAATTACAATTTTTCTAATTCTTCATAATATTTTTATAAAAATACATCCCTTAAAATCAAATCATTACAACTTATGATACATTAATAAATTGTTGATTAACACAGAACCACCATTATTCCTCTAATTCAAATATATTGTAGTATAATACAGTATATTTGTAAGGCTTTATACCTACAATATACTGCTCCATACAAATAGCCTAAGAGAGCGGCATTACCAGTAGCAATTTCCGCGGACATAAAAAGATAAAATCAGCGGACATAATGAGTAAATTCAACGGACAAAAACAATTATTGTGGATCTAGGGCACTACTGTATCCTAGTGGACCAGTGAATCCTTTGACAATCAGTGAATACCTACTACCCACAGCCTCGTCAACCCCACCTCTCTCTCTCACAAACTCAGCTGTCCTACCAAACTAATGTGTTCTATACTATCTCCCTATAGAACCTGGTTGTATTACATCTAACCAATATTAGTTAACTTCTCTACCTTCATGAAGGGCCTATGAATTTCGATGGTTACACCAAATAATTCCACTCTGCTACTAATGACTCACCAGCAGATAGCTTTTCCAGCGCCCTTCATTGATTGGCTAAACTCTTGGCTATCATTTTACATGTTATGCCTGCACTGCCTATAAGCAAACCAACAACAATATTCTGTACATTATTACTGTTCTGGGTTTGGGTATTGCGTTATTTTATATATATAGCTAATGGTCTGAATGTAGATCAATCACAGGATCGGACCACTTTTCTTCATATTTGTTTTTAAGCCTAAGGCAGCAAGGCAGGTAGCAAATGTAGCATACTGTAACCGTATTTATATTAATTAATTGCTTTGATTTTAGGTGTAAGCATAAGTACTTTGTAAACATAAGGCCTGTCTACCTGTAGCTTCTATGCTATATCAGTTCAGTACATAGTAGGCCAATACTTAGGCTGTTAGGCCACCAGTATTGGTTATGTGGTTTGGAAACAGTGGAATTGTGCACTGGAAAGCACCCAACCACCCAGACCACCCACCGTGGTCTTGTGGTACTTTAAATTAATCTAATCTAATTATTAATTAATCATAATAATTAATTTATCTAATCTATAGCCCCGGTTTCAATGATTTAACATAGCTACAGTACTATAGTTATAGTACTATATACTAATACTAGCTATAGTAATACTACAGGACTACAGCACAGCTGCAATTGTACTATACTAATTAATACTACAATAGTAATACTAACAGTTGGCCGTGTCTCACAGCTACCTCCTACTGTATTTCAGATACTCTCATCCCGGTTTCACAACACTACTGCCGCTAAATGTGGATTGCCACAGTACTGGTTCTGCTACTGCAGTACCTACAAAATCTATATATATAATTATATCAATCAAGAGATTAAATAATATTTTTATAATCTGAGGCGAATCGGAGCAGCACTTAGGCTGCTTAGCGATAGTCCAGGCATTATTAAAAAAAATGGAAATAAAAACCAATACGAAAAAAAAGGCAATTAAAAACTGGTATTGAAGATAAAGATAAAAACGAGTAAGAAAAAGGCAAGTAAATCATGGTGATTAAAAATAAAATTCAAAACTTTTATAGGTAATAAAGAAAAAATGAATAGTAAAAACCAGGTAAAAAAAGGCATTTAAAAACTGGTGATAAAATAAGAATGTAAATACTAATAATAAAGAAATGGGAAGAAAACCAGTAAGAAAAAACGGCAAGCAAAGTAAAGTAAAAACTGATAGATTGCACAACCACATGATACCCCCTTGGTTTGGCCGCTGGTTCCTATTGATACTTTGACCTTTCTAACTAAATCATGTACTGGTACTTCACACATTAATTTAAGTTTCTTTGGGTTGTGAACTCATAACTCAGTTCTACCAAGTAGTTACTGGTATGATTCACAACTCGTATCTTGTAGTTCAATTTTAATTTTAATAGCGCTCATAGTACTTTCACACCTCACATACTGATGTTACTCTTATTCCACTGTGCCACTGTTTTAGTAGCATTCTTATACGTAGGCCTTCATTCACTTAATTACTTAATTACGTAAATTTAATGTGCAAATATTCAATTATAATTAAATTAAAATCGTATTCGTATTATTAAATTAAAATGGTACCGGCAGACATGGCTCCTATTATCTCTTTAATCGTTGCAGATTTGTTGCATATATGATCCATTCCACAGGAAATGACTGACAAACAACTAATACCGGTACATAATGTAACTGGCATTTGTTTCAAACAAATGCCAGTTACATTATGTACTATATTACTTGTTTGTCAGTCATGTTGCATCATTATGGCAAACCCCGATTCAATATTATTATAGTAGATTCAATATTGTCTAGCGGAAATAAATTTATCGCATTTTTATATTTTTGACTCTTATTTGATTGATTTTAATCCAGCTTATTAAAATTCAGTCACACTTTTAGCTGAAGTAAAATGATATTGCAAAGTGGATGGGAACTTTGTAAAACACTTACTTTGCAGCTGTCTTTCGAACCCAAAATAATAGTATAATAATAAAACGAATGAATATGAATAACTACTAAAATGTAACTGTGTTTTTACAAATTTAATGTATGACGATTTCGGTACCTGTACTTATAGTTCCCATACAGGTTGATAACAGCTCATATGGCGAGATAAAGTTAACCGTTGTTTATTCATGTCACGATGAAATGTGCTATACTACTTGAACTACTTACTACTTTGTTTAATCAAAAAAATAACTGTTGTAAATAATATACTAATATATTATTAAGTATAGACCCCAATGACTAATTGAGTTATATATGGAACAGGAATACAACATGACAAAAAAAATGGAACATCCCATCTGTTGTCGGTACATTGAGTTCAGTCAGTTTGACCTGAATTAATTAGTCTGTTGAATGTGTCAGTGTTTAACCCCTGTTTTTAGATCCCCCATCACCTCTGTCAGTAACGTCTTGGCTGTCAGGTTCCTATCTACTAGTGTAAAGTTTGGTGTGTCAGTGAGGAATGACAAAGTATCCAAACTAAAGTCTCTAATGAACCAATGGCAAACTGTAATTGTGGTATTGGTACCACCCCCTGTCTCGTGTCGTGCAATTTTGCCATTGGATCAGAGACTCGTCACATGGTACAGTCGTCACCCCCCACATGCAGTCCTATATGTCCACTGTATAATACCGTGGTGTCCGTGGCAATGTCATTTGCTCCACAAATTTCAGACCCAGAAAGGCGTGGTTGGAAACGGATTGAGCAATATTGGATCTGATCTCTAGAACAAGAGTCTCCGAGTGTTTAACAACTGTGAAGAGTCCGTGGTGTAGTGTGGCTTATAACTTGCCTTGGCTAATGGCAGATAGATGTATACCACGCGAGTCAAGGACGTTTCCGCCCTCAACTTGCTGACTTAATGTGCCACCAATCCCAATAGCGGATCTATAGTAGGATCTGTTTAACCACGCCATCATCCTCCCATTGACAGCCTTCCACCTGACATTGTGGTAATGGTGAAAAATATCGAGACTTGAAATTGATATTTTTCAACATTCGATATTTTTACTCTCGATATTTTTACTCTCGATATTTTTCAACACTCGATATTTTTCAACACTCGATATTTTTACTCTCGATATTTTTCAACACTCGATAATTTTACTCTCGATATTTTTCAACACTCGATATTTTTACTCTCGATATTTTTACTCTCGATATTTTTCAACACTCGGTATTTTTACTCTCGATATTTTTACCCTCGATATTTTTACTCTCGATATTTTTTGAACTCTCGAATTTATCGTTATTTTTCAACACTCGATGTTTTTACTCGCGTTATTTTTACTCTCGATATTTTTCATGTCTCAATATTTTTCAATATAACCGACATTTGTAATCGATGTCGACAGGTCTGCCCTATCTCTGTATCGCTCTGGGGAACATTTGAGCCCACGGGAGGATCCATTATCAGAATAATAATATGAAGGGCCTTCTTACGTATAAAATATATATACCCGTATCAAACAATATGAAACTGTAGCTAACACAGTTTTGTTAGCTACTGGTACTTTTGCATTATATGCCACATATGATTTTTTAATGATTTTTTAATAACATATATTTGCTTTAATATAATGTGTTTGTAAATTGTTCTAGAACAATTCTGTGATATTTCTTATTGAAAAATATAGCGAAAGATGTGCAGCAACAGAAATAATTAGCCTACATGGTTATGTTTATGGGGACCCTGAAATTCGGAAAATACCATTTAACGAACATTATTGGTGAGACCAAGAACTTTTGCTTTCTGTTTTTATGTTAAATTAATGATTTATGTTTAAAATAAATACTTAAAATGATGTTAAAAATAAATACTTAAAATGATGTAACATTTTTTATTAATAGCTATAAATTAGTAGCTAGTATTCTAGAACACAATGTATTTACTTGCACAGCATAGAAAATATGTATTGGTAACATTATTACATGAAATAATTGGATCTTTTCACAATGTATTAAAAAACAGGTACTGTATATTATGTGGCGTATAACGCAAAAATTCGCTGGTATGTTTTACCACTTTCACCACAATTTTGAAAGTATATTATTATGTTACGTTGGAAACTGTCATGTAAATACTCAAATCGCCCCAAATTTTGAAATTGTGAACAGCTCACGGACGCACAAAACCAATGGCTATAAAAAACTTACGCCCAGGAACCAGAAAGTCTACCCAAGTTTTTTTCACCCATATATGTATGTCCAACTAGGATTCGGTGAGAAACCCCGTCCACCCCAAAATTCCTACGGGGTCTAAAGCCAGGGACTGGAGTACTAGTGCAGTTTTCTGAAACTTTACTCTATAACTTATTTGGTTTAATACGTTATTTGATTATCTATTGTATTTAACCCTATTCCACCTGGGGTTGGGAAGAATCTGCCCAACACTTTTTATTTTTAGAAATTCATCATGATGATTTTTATGTATTATTATGAAATTCATTGACTTTTCCTAGAATTTAATTGGCTTTCTGATGGTAACAAAATATTTTTTTCATCATTTATACTTTTTGTGCTATGGTGTGTTTTTCATATCATAGTCACATTTTTTTATTATAATATCTTTATTAGCCTAACTGGTAGAAAAGATAATCCCTGGTTGGATAGTTCCCCTGGTCAACAAGCTAGAATACAACCAATTACGGTCCAGGACATTCACTTGGCTGGGTTGTAAAGTTAAATTCAAACACGAGATTGTCTACTGCTTGGATTAGTACACATCAATCACATTATTTTTTAATAACAAAATACTAAACTGACAGATAAGCAAGCAATAAGTCTACTAGGATAAAACAACAACCACCATTGAAACCAGTATTATTCCTAATGTAATACAGCAGACATAAACAGAGGTGAATAAATAACAGCACCCCTGCAAGCAAAATTTTCACTTGGGATGTCTGGCAGAGTTAGGCAGACAGTGGTGTTGGGAGGAGTATGTATGGTATTATCTCATCTTTTTACTATAATGGGTTATCTTCATGATAATTAATTTATATGGATATATTATTTAAAATTATGAATATATAAAACTCAGAACAGATGCATTATACATTTTTCTATAAACCTGCGAAAATTTGGAAAGTTTTGATAAAATTATCATTACTTTTTAGTGTATAATAAACTGTTGGGCATATTATGCCCAACCCCAGGTGGAATCTCGGACAAAAGAGCCCAGGTGGAATAGGGTTGACTGAGATACGATACTGGGAGGATGTGACAACACAATATAACAAGCAAATGGCTGACTAATTAATTCAGTAAGAATTCAAGTGTGTTATCTGTTTTTCTCTTTAGGAGAAACGTATAGTGACTTGCCTTTATGTACAATTATATGAATATTCCTATCGTAATTAATTTATGACAACTCTCAATCGTGATACAATTAATAATAAGGGCCTTTCTTATATTAATGGTCTGGTATATCGCCCTATATTAATTATTTAGTAAGTCAGAGACAGAACAACACACTTATCTATTACAATTGTCCAGATTACCACTGATACTTAATTGCATAGACCCACCCACCTTATGATTGGCGCGTGTAAAATCTCCTTGATTGGGTAATATTGGCGGTATAATCAACGATAAGAGAACAAATTAAGTATAACGACAGAACAAATTACAAGTACAAACTATAATCCAATTTAAATTACAAGATACATGAAGATACATTTAACATCTGACATTTAATTTGACATCAACATTGACATGTAATAGATACCACTGGCAGCGATCTGACCAGTGGTATGGAAGTCTGCATGAGAAGGAATCTCAGCAGTGATCCAATTACAAGTGGTTGGAATAAACTGGTAATGAATATTATATACTTAGGGAAGGCAAATGCAATAATTATGGGCCAATAGGAGAGCACTCATTCCATTAATGCTACTTAACAACGAATTAGTTCAAATATAGGTATGATAGTACTAGATGGTGTAAGAACCTTTTACTAAAGAATAATCTACAAGAAATTATTAATATAATCTTTCAGTAATAAAAATACAGTTTTTGGGGTAAATTGGTAAAATAAGTAATTTTAAAGGCAGGATTTATAACTGCAGCAACACCGCTTCCATTCATTTAGCTACCAAGGTGTTAAAGTCAAGACCAAAGTTCAAATTCGTACATGAAATAATCCAATAAGTAAATAATTCAGGTATCAACACCAAACTGCAATTATACAGAGTGTGTGTAGTTAATCATATATAAAAAACATCTCAACTCGTGAACACATAATCAAGGGTTAATAAATGCCCATGACCCTTAAGCAGTCAAGTTGTAGTTCTAGAAAGCATTCAAATGCATATAAAGTGTTTCAGTTTATGAATAAAAATAAGCTAAATGGATTCTTGGGGACACCTTTACTTATTTTACATATAATATAAAATAAAGATATGAGTCATATAAAGTAAAATAAAGGTAATATAAAGAAGCATCGAAAATTAATGTCTATTTTCAATTTTTCTTCTATTTAGAAGCTCTTTTGCGTCGTTTTGTCGGGGGTGAATGATTATTAGTTGACGAATGTGGGAACCTCGTACTTGCAGCCCTTCAGCGGCGGAAGGATGAATCTTATTTGAATTGAATTTATTTAGTATAATAGTTGTGACATGGTAATTTTGAGCAGATTTATTACATTTTTTAAATAGATGTTTCTTTTAATAGTGTACAATAAATCAACAGTGCATACAGCACTTACGGCCAACACCGTCACCAACCAACAAAATCTAAAAAGAATTTAGTAGATTAAGAGCCAGAGTTTGTTCATTCTTGTATCCTTCGAGACATTTATGATGTCGGCCGAGGAAGACCTTCAAGTAGACTAGGAGAGTGAGTGGAAGGAGTCGATGTCGAGCAATGTGGCAATGTGACAGCAATAAATAAATAAAATAAATCCGGTTATCAGTACCCAGTTACCAATTTTAGTACCCAGTTACGAATTTCAGTGCCCTGTTACTAATTTCAGTACCCAGTTACTAATTTCAGTACCCGGTTACTAATTTCAAGATGCGGTTACTAATTTCACTATCCGGTTACTAATTTCAGTACCTGGTAAGTTACTATTTTCATTCCCAGTTACTAATTTTAGTATCCAGTTACTAAATTTAGTACCTAGTTACTAATTTTAGTTTTTAATTTGACCCATTTGGTGAGTGGAATATCTGTGGGTGTTAGCGCTTTTAGTAAATTATGTTCTTTCACTCTCAATTTTCATATATTTTGACTCTTTTCTGTTACTTAATAAACCATGCAAAATTGAAGGCAAGATGTCTGGTCTGATACAATAAACGGGATTGCGCTAGTGTACCTGTCAACAAGGGCCGCTCACTGTATCTGTTTCTTTGCCCTTTTTCCCTTCGATGCATAGATTTTCTCTATATTTCACTTAGTTCAATACGGTATTTGATTATCTATTGTATTTGACTGAGACACTATACCGGGAGGGTGTGACAACACAGTATAACAAGCAAATGACTGACTAATTAATTCTGTAAGAACTCAAGTCTGGTGATTGTGTTTCCCTTTAGGGGAAACGTATAGAGACAAGTCTTCGGGTCTAATTATATTGATATCGCTACAGTATTCAATTTGTGACAACTCTCAATCGTGATGCAATTAATAATGAGAGCTTTGCTTACATTAATGGTCTGAAATATCGCCATATATTAATTATTTAGTAAGTCAGAGATAAAGCAACACACAAATCTGATACAATTGTCCATATTATCACTGATACTTAGTTACAGCAACCCACCTGTTGTGGCGCGTGTAAAACCTCCTTGATTACATAATATCGGTGATATATTAAGCAAATAATAAAGATAAATTGAATAAACCAGTAGAATATACAATGTAGCAATGAATAATTATAATTCAATTATTAACTCTTTAATTTCAGACCTTAGGCCTGTAATAACCACCAGTCAGTTAAACCTGACCGGGGAATAAAGCCTCTGCATGGGCAGTGCGACTTCTTCTGTCAAACAATACCAAAAAGAGAGAGTAAAATCAATCATAGCACAACCGCACTTATATACTAGCTTTATCAGGAAGGAGCATAGCCAATAAGCGTCACGTATTCCATTTGAGGCTTAGTAGGCCATACAACAGAAATTAGATCGAATATAGGTGTAATAGCACAAGATGGCGTAAGAACCTTTACTAAAGAATAATTTGTAAGAAACAAATCAATATGATACCGTAACTGGTCCTTTATCACTAAATATACAGTATTTTGGGTAAATTGGTAAAATAAGTAATTTTAAAGGCAGGATTTATACCTGCAGCAACACCGCTTCCATTCATTTAGCTACCAGGGTGTTAAAGTCAAGACAGAAGTTCAAATTTGTACATAAAAATAACCTAATAATTAAATAATTCAGTTATCTATCTCAATTTCTATATCAATCTCTATTTACTTTGATCTACGAATTGTTCTACGAATTTTATCAACTCAACTGCAATATTTGCATTCTTCTATAAATATTATTTTTTCGATATACTCAATTTCTACATCAATCTGTATTATCTTTGATCTACGAATTGTTCTATTAACTTTATAACCTCAACTGCAATTTGATTTATTATTTCTTTTTTCACTCTCCACTCTTTCTTATCTAATATGTCTTATTCTGATTCTGATGATTCTGCCCCAACTAGCACTGGACCCTCCAAAGTAATTCCTTCGAAACCAATCCACTATATAATCGACTGCACTATCTGCGATCCCCCTAGGCCACAGAAGTACCTCTCTACACATCTTCAGAAAGTTCATAATTTAAGTAAGGAAGAATCCAAACTACGAATGCAAGAATTTAAAGAAGCATGGTCCCAATCTAAATCTACAAAGGACAAATCAATAATCTAGAAGATTATATTTATACAGTACTTAGGCAAATTATGGTTTCAAACAATGTTGGGGAGGGGGCTGAGTATTGTCTGATTGGGATATTTTATGGCTAGGTAAAAAAGTTGATAAGGGTGTCCCAAACAAAGTTATATCATTAAGAGGCAATGACTTTATAAAATATAGAAACGTAGGAAGTCAGGCAGGTAATGGTATTGGCAACGGAAGACCTTAATGATGGGCAGATTGCTGTAGATATTCCTTCAGCATCACCTTCAACGATAAACTTGCATTCCCCTACCACACCTTGTTCAGTCATCCTTGCAAGGTGCGACTCTGTCCTTAAGGATAAAGGTTGTAGGAGGAACTTGAGTTTTTGGTTTTCCTCAGATGATGCCAGATAGTGAAGGAGAGATCATACGACCTCCTAAACGCCCCAGAGTGATGATGATAGTGATTGAGAAGAGGTGGTAGGGAAGTGTGTCACAACTGGCTATGACTGGGGTGCGCAATCGGTTAAGGGCAAGCTTGCTATACATGATTTTGACCTAAGGTTTGATCCGACCCATGTACAGGTTCTCCAGAAATGGAAGGACTCCATGGCGGCAGATCAACGTAACAGTCAAAAATATGTCAAGCAAAACCTTAACACGGTTGCTACTATTGCATTCCAGTTTCAGAGGTGGTTGGGCACTACTGATCAGGGTTTTGTAGAACTGTCAGTCTGTGACCTTGGGCAGTTGAAGTTGGTGATGGCAGAGGAGCATGAGAAATGTGGCATAAAGGGTGAAAGTTTAGATGGCCACCTGAAGTGCCTACTGAGGTTCTTTCAGTTCAGATCTGGATCAACTGGTGCAGATGAAATATCATCTCACCTACGATCCAAGATCTCCTTGGTCAGAGAGGCTATCAAGAGCTTCCACAAAAATATCACCCTTTGGTCATCCCTAGAGAGACAGAAGGCGCTAAACTCAATGATTGAGTTTCATGATAAGACTCCAGCAGATGCCCTGTTTCTTGTGAAGGATGAGAAAATCCTTCATTCTGTGATTGAGGCCCAGAGGAAACTTCACATAGGGTGGATTGATTGCATATTATATTCGTTCTATGTTCGGTACCTCATGGCCATTATCATAGTTGGGGAGCACCAACGCCCTAGTGTTGCTGGAAAGATGAAGATGGTGGAATTCCGTCGGGCATATAAGCCGCCCTTTGTGTCAGAATCAAGGCAGCACTTGATTTTGGTTGCTGACCATAAGACAAAGGCAACAAATAATGCTGCAGTTGTCCTCCCGCTACAGGATGATTCAACATTATTGCGATGTGATTAGACCGCGCATGCTAAAGCAAGCGGGTGTCTCACATAGCAACTATGTGTTCATCAATGGTAGAGGGAAGTTTTATGGGGTCTCTCCCTCTCAGGAGATTGAGCGGATTCATGAAAGCCTCCATCTCGAGTTTAAGCCTTGTGCCACTCAGATCTGGAAGATAGTTGAGACTGCTGCCTCTAAGCTATCTTGCCAAGAAACTCGAGATAAGCTGGCATCTTATCTGTCACTATGTGGTTACGAGAGATCATAATTACATATTCGACACAACTAAGAGCTTTGATGGTCATGAATCTATTAAATTGCTGGCACAAGGCAACCAGCCAGAGCTCATTTCAGAGATCTTTGATGGCTACCAGAATTTCCACCATATTATGGATGGGGTAACTCTTTTACTTGTGGAAGAGGAAGCTGTATATACCAAAGTAGGAACTTCTGGAACTACAAGTCCAAAGACTGCATCTTCTTCCAAATGACAGTGGACCAGTCCATTGAAAGGAAAGGATGCAGTAATTCAGCTTAAAGAGGCCAAAGAGCAACTTCTGGCCATATACTCTCCAACACACAGTGTAAAGATTACCCCAGATGATGGAATGCTGCGGGATGCCCTTCTGCACTCTGGTTTAGAGTGCAGTCGCTCTCTCATAAAAATCTAAGAACATACTGGGGGCATCGGCAGACCATCGAAAGGCAACACTATATATACAAAGTGTATAAAAGAGGTCAGCACTCATTAGGACACCTCAAAGTCGAGACACATCCCTCTGAAGTTTTTGGTCAGTGTCTTATAACTACCAAATCCTTCATATGTGGTGATGTGATCTGCGACTACAATGGGGAACTAATCCCGACAACCAAGTCTGTATATACAGAGAAACAAAAAAAAAATGAGGAATTAGACAATTGCTACAATTTCTTCTTCCAACACCAGCACTCATTAGGACACCTCAAAGTCGAGACACATCCCTCTGAAGTTTTTGGTCAGTGTCTTATAACTACCAAATCCTTCATATGTGGTGATGTGATCTGCGACTACAATGGGGAACTAATCCCGACAACCAAGTCTGTATATACAGAGAAACAAAAAAAAAATGAGGAATTAGACAATTGCTACAATTTCTTCTTCCAACACAGATCACAATATTATTATATTAACCCCCAAGATGTATCTTCCTTTGGCAAGTTCATTATGCATTCCAAGGATGGCAATGTACGGCCAAAGCAAGAAATACATCTTGGAAAGGTTTGTATTATATTTTATGCGATCAAGAACATAAAGGTTGGAGAAATTCTGGCATATGATTATAATGATAGGAGATCTTGCTCCACAGTTGCAGATTTCTGCAATGCTTGATTTGCAACTATGTAACGTTACAGCTGTTGTTCCTGGGCTCCACGTCAGTTGGCCCCCTGGCTGATGAGTCTCTACTCAGGCATCTTGCGTGAATGCCAGAATACAGAAATGAAATATAATTACATAATTCAGAAGTTTATTTAGTTTTGATGTATATGGCCTAGTATGCTACAGAACAGATAAGCGAACTCTGAATGACTGCATGAAGACTGATAATAATATTGTAATTCTGAAGACTGAAACTATGAAAAACGACACTGAACTAATACCTTGGGCTTATATACTACTACTACTACTAGGTCGAGCGAACTCAGCTTATATAGTAATCGAATAATGTCGTCATTGCTGGAAGTGATGACACCAAATTTTCCTAGCAACAAAATATAAACGATAAACTATTGGTCCAGCAAATATATTGTATACAGCAGCAGTAAATTTAAATTTCAGTAAATGTATTCAACAGAATAAATGCAAATGAATTAATTTACGTTTAGGGCAAATATAAAATTGTTACGACTTGCCACAAATTGATATAAAATATAATAATCCTAATCAAGTGGCTCATCCAGAGTGGCTAAGATAAAGGAGTCTTTCTGGGGGATCACCATTCTCCTACTTACTGTAGATCACTATGGTTTGTATCCACAAAGTACCTTTTCCTTATATTCTCTATTGTTTGAATTCGCTCAGATTATTCTTCACGTAGATCAATGTATGAAACAGAAGGAAAATCTGTAGATAAATGACCATTGGAGAACAATATATCATCAATTGCTGCAATGGTATTTTTGAGATATTTCTAAAATTGTCTGGCGCCAAAAGAATAAGTTTGCAGTTGTTCTTCTACATAGTGCCTACTAATGAGGTTGGCTTCTTCCCTTGTTGAAATCAGCAACCATCCCAGCATTCTGGAATGCTATAGGGAAGGAAGCAACTTCCATAACATCCCACTCAGTTACAAACCTCCCGAGCGTTAAAACCAAATGATAAAGAAACTTTGTCCGATGATGGGGAGCGACGGATGATTTTACGGCAATTGCCTCCTTACAATTTGGGGCCCCCCCCCCCCCCCCCAATATGTTAGGATATGTTTCAAAAATTCGTATTTTTGGTCAGAAAATGCGCTACCCCCCCGGTAGCGCATTTTCTGACCAAAAATACGAATTTTTGAAACATATCCTAACATATCCTATCTAATGCAGAATTTCATGCTGAATCCAAATATAGAAACCGTTTTCCCATATCTTGCTTAGTTTTCGAGATAGCTGGGATAGAAGATACTGGCTCCGATATATCGCGATATCAGTAAAGGCGATGAAGTTTGGGGTTTGCATTCAATTTCTGCAAATTTATGTGCCCAGTGGTGCCAATTGGATATCTCCACGAGAAAGAGCACAACAAAATTTTAATTGAGAAGGTATTTTTTTATGATTATTGGACCTACTTGTCAGTTTATAAGACCACTTCAAGTCTCCGGAATGAAGATGGGACTCGAATAAGCGACTCTGCGGTCTTTGCGGGATTACACGGGATTACACTTTCGGGACATCTAGTTTGGGCGCGGAGAAGTCGATGTCGCCCAGGTACCGGTACTGCTCGATCTCGCTCTTCGTAGGTCACCTGGCGTTAATGTTGATCGATTCTATTCACTGGGGAACACAATTTTTGTTGAGTTAGATCTGACAGTTGTTTTTAACTAATTTTGGGCTGCTGAATCCAAAAATGATATCAGTTTTTCTCTACCACCTCAACTTTTGAACTATAGGATCATTCGCTTTATTTTAAATATCAGAAAAACTCTGCGGTTAAAAGATACATAAAATATAATGTTTTTAACTATTGCATAGATAAGATCAAAGACATTGCATTACAACGTTTAGAAATTAGGTAATAGCCACATTAAGGTTATTATAGGGATATATGGCTACTGAAAGTATGTTTTAAGGTAAAAATTTACGCTTATAGCTTTTCCTTGAGTGTTCAATCTTTGGACAATCGCGCTTGATGCTCCAGCAATAGTCCGCCATCATATGTACATCCCACCTACCCTGATAACGCTCTTCCATGACCTTCAAATCTTGGTGAAATCGTTCACCCTGCTCATCACTGACAGCACCAAGATTTTCCGGGAAGCTATCAAGGTGACTATGAAGAAAGTGCAGTTTTATGCTCATGTTGCAACCGAGTGCTTTGTAGCTATCCAATAGTTTCTGGACAATTTCAGCGTAATTCTTTGCTCTTGTATTTCCAAGAAAGTTCTTTATGACATCTTTGAATGATAACCAAGCTTTTTCCTCCAGTTGCGACATGGTCCCGATGAAATGTTCATCCCTGGTGAGCTGCCGAATCTGTGGACCATCAAAGACACCGGCCTTGATCTTTTCAATGGACAGCCCAAAGATAAAGATTAACATTAACTCCAAAGTAAATATACACACAATCAGATTGGTCTCGGGCATATAATTTAGTACCTCGTCGAGATATGGAGAGGGTGAGAAACTGGACGCAAATCCCATATCAGTGCGTACAGATACCTATAATGAAGCCTTATGTTATGTTAGTTAACGCATTTTATTACACTGTAAGCTTTGTGCCCGAAATATAGGGTATTTTGTAGAAGTGCTGACTTTTACCACGCTATTAAGAGCTTTGTTTCATCTTTTGTCATTAATATACATATAAACTGAAACCCCTGATATTGACTTATTTAATTGTTTTGGTTATAATAACCTGCCACAGTAACGTGATTATTTCCATTAGTCTGCTTATTCGCACCTTCAGATCCTTGACAACATCCTAGTACCAAATTATTTAGTTATTTAGTGTATAAATAATTATTTATAACCTCAGACACAATCAATCCGTCACTAATGATTAGGCACGGAATCACAACCGTAACAAACTGAAAAGATATCGCGGTGGTTGGGTGATATCTGGATGGGCTCAGTCTGCTGTAATAGATGCAGCTACGGAGCAGGTAGAACCTGCCAGGTTCCATATAACAACATCCATCATAAAGAAGGACAAACTTTATCACTTCAATTTATATAGAAGTAAGTTTGAAGAAATTTGTTTGAGGATGGTTGTTTGAGGATGTTGTTTGAGGAAAATGTTTGAGGATTTAAGAATGAAGTAACTTTATGTTGGTGAGAAACAACTGCACTATAATCTCTCTGATTTCCAAGGAAAGGTAATCGGACTTGATAATGAGGTGGATCCTCTAGAGATTAAAGGAATAATTTCAGGTACAAAATGAATCTCACTCTCTTTAATTCCAATAGTTTCTAAGTTCCATAGATTGGACACTTCTATAGGTTCTGTTAATATTAAGGAAGGAGATAAACCCATATTAATGCAGGGGCTTACAGTAATTGGGGAAGAAGGGCCAGTAAGTAAATGCCCAAAGAAAGTATCAACTATAGTAGGAGCATTTGGATACTGATAATAGGTACCTGTCAAAGCCCATATTTGGTCAGCACCAATAATAAGGGATATATCACCATCAAATCAAAATAGACCACCATCAAAATTATTGGCCCAATTAGATAAATGGCAGATTGAAGAAAACATAGTTGATAGATACTCCTGCTTAATGGAAGGACAGAGTTTGTTGGCTGTCCATGCGGTGAGGTCAATTGGTTCAGAAAAGAATTGGCTGAAAAGTTGAAATGACACTAAATTGGAGTCATGTGTAGTAATATGGTCTCCAAATGAACCCTTCGACATTATTCTGGTGTCTATAATGGGTAACTATAATGGGTAATTATTACAAAGGTCGGATTTGATGTAGGTTCTCTTGGACCCATCATCTAAATAAACATGGACCCACTGGCCATTATCACAAGAAGGTGAATAAAGATAGGCCATTGCCAGCTTAACAAAAACTTGATTATCTTGGCTGGAGTGAGTTGGCATCACTGGTATCACTGACATGGCAGGTCCACCAGATCGATTCCCTGATGGAATCCAACTAGTATCTAAAGCAGGAGGAGTTGGCTTTGACTGATCCCAAGGCTTGGTTGAATAATTAATTGGCTTTTGATACTGGAGGTACATACGCCTGGGGGGAAGGGAGCCTGGTATTACCAGAAGCTTGGTGGGTTTTAGGATCACTAGAAGAGGTCGGGGTCTTTGGATCACGGTACTTTTTAAAACAAAGTAATGAGTTATGCCTCCCACCAGAATTATTGAAATTATATTTGGATTGGCAAGCTATAGACTTATGAGGTCCAAAGCAATTGGTACAAAGTTTCTTTGTTCTGATAAAGGTCCCTTTAGCATCAATGGACTTAGAAAGAAAATTTGGACAATCCTTAAGTCTATGGGGATGACCCTGACATGAAAGACAAGTTGGTTGCGGAGGAGCATTTTCAGTGACAGGCAATGATGAAGTAGTTAGAAGCTTGGGCAATTCTTTTACCCTAGTATTCTGAGTTGGGGGTTTAGATAAATTGACTTGAGAATAAGCCAATGACTCCCTGGTTTCTAATTCTTGTCTAATGAACTCCAATATAAGATCTAAGTTAAATCTTTCACTGGGATTGTTTCTATTCCACACAATAATTAAATCCTGTGGAAGTTTTTGCTGTAGAAGTGGTGCTAACAGTAAAGAGGTGAGGTCTAAAGATAAAGCAGAATTGTCACTGGAGGTAACACTAGACTGCACCTCAGAAGATAACTGACGAATTTCCCTCAACGCACTTTAAAAAATATCCATCATTTTGCAAAATGATTTAAGGTCTCCCTCCTTTATGGCTGGAAGGGAGCAAAGCTGACTGGCATAGAGACCTATTAAAAGATGGGGGTTGCCATACCGACGTTTTAGGACTTCAATAGCAGTTTTATAATTAGCCGAGGTTGCTGGAAAACCAGACAAGGCATCCTTGGCTTCTCCCTCCAAGCTGTTACGCAAATAAATAAATTTCTGGACATCACTCAACCCGGGCTAAATGAATAAGCGCTTGAAATTGGTCCCAAAAAGGTCTCCAACTAAAATAATCACCACTAAAAGTCGGTAAAGAAATTTTCGGAAGACCACGAGTTGAGTTATTAGTCCCACTGGCTGACTGGGTTTCATCACTATGATGTGAACTGGCAAGGCCTACCTTGTCTAAACGAGAAAGAACCCGGCCCATTTTGAACAAATAGCGGTCGAGATCACCAATTTATGTGTTGACGTCTTAGACTCATAATGGCCTAATTCGCTAAGTTCAGAACTTAAAGAATTTAATAAAATTAACTGGCGTTCACCAAGTTCAATCTGATAGGCCAGTTCATCTGAATCAAGTTCAGATTCATTTAGTTTAACAATATGTTCAAAATCAGTAATTAATTTAGATGCTTTTTGGCGTTCTGTTTTCCGCCTCCCTTTTATAAACTCTATCTGATCAATATTATCATCATCTATGTTGTCACCCTTACCCCCACGGTTTTGAGTTTCACCATCTGCCATGGTACTGATTGTTGCACATAAGTGGTAGTAGAAGGCAAAAAGAAAAAGTATAGAAGCAAGAACAGTCAGTTACGATGGTAATGAAAATCAATAACAAATATGCAGAATTTCGAAAAAATCACATTCAAATTTGGAAACTTTCCAAATCGGGATATCCACATTTAGCGGTTTATATACTCCAGTGTACTGTAGATGATCTGACTGACTGCAAACAATAGCCATGCACAATAGCTTGGAAATCAATTAGTAGTGGAGCGAATTGATTTCGGTATAATGGCATCACAGAAGTACTGGCTGACTGGTACCTATAGATTAAACAAACGCACTTTCGGGTGCATGATGACTTTGTGACTTTGATGACTTCCAACTTTGTGTTCTTTATCCAGTTCGAAGAAATGTTCAAGCAAATATCAGTTCAATTTTATAGAAAGAAAGAAAGCAGTAAAGAAAGGTCAGAAGGTTGCAATTGGCAATTCCTCAGTCAGTCAGTTCGGCAAACAAAGCAATATTGCAATATACAGATATAAGAATAACAATATTATATAGGCCTATATAACAGCAAAGCAGGCATTTGCAATTAAGCGGTATTATCAGTTAGCCCTTATCGACAATAACAAACAGTCGGCATCAGTTTATAACAAAACCAGTAAACGGCAACATGCAAACTCACGGTATGTATATATATATAAGCAATATTAAAGGCATATTAGGCCTTAAGGCAGTTAAGGTTATGAATCAGTTACCTACAGCAGTACAGACAACAGTAACCGGTATATTCGGATTTCTGTATTGCTGTAAAACAGCTGATCATCTACTGTAAAATCCCAACAATCGGGCCTAAATAATATAACAAAGTACACAAACTACTACTGGCGAGATCGGTGCCTGATGTCTTCCCCTAAACTTGGGCGAATCAATTGCCCGGGCTAACTTGACAATCGGAGTGACCGGTCCCTAACTGGTGAGGCAGAAATACAGTCTACAGAAACAGACCAAACTCGCGAGAAAACAATACCCGCGTAGTGAATCCCTAACTACCGCTAATGGACCTAAACTACTGTAGACTTGCCGTGGTGTGATTTATATGGGTATAACGAGCCAGTGGGTTGATAAAACTAGCGTACAACAATACTGCTGACAGAAAAGCAGTAAAAAAAAAGGGTAATATCAGTAGAATAAGAATCATATAATAAGAATAAGAATCATTGAGTTGTGTAATCAATAATCGTAATAAAATCGTACAGTATAATAGATAGCATGCAGTACACAGTGTGGTGGGCGATTACGTGCGACACAGATAGGTGATAGGATAGGGATAGGGATAATATTATATCTAATACATAATTAAAATATATACATAATTATTATATGTAATATTGATTAATCATAAGTAATGTGTTAATTGTGAGTTAATACAATATAATTTTGTCAATATTAAATGGCAAAGTTGTCTTCGGCCGTTAGGCCAGGGAAAACATTACGCACAAAGTCTGACGACTTGTTTCCAGATAAGGGGGCGTTCATAAAGTATGTCAATCACTAGGGGAGGGGGGAGGGGGGTAGAGCTTTCGTTTCATTTTGTGACAGGTGGTAGGGGGGTGTCGACCTTTGTGACGGTCACGGCGATGCTCTACGGTATGCTTTAATGTTAGATTGTCTTTGACTAACAACACATTTGTATATGAGTGGGAAATGCATAAGTAAATATAGTATATATAATATAGGGAAAGCATAAGTAAATGAAGATGTTCACCCCCTAATACTCTGGCTCTCTCACTTGTAATTGCTGTGAGCATAACATTCAGACCACATGCAAGGCTGTAAGCCATAGCTTCCAACATTACTGTTGTCTTTCCTACACCTGGTGCTCCTACTAACCATGGAGAATGGACAAATGTTGTTGATGGATGCTGATATTCATCAATAGCATTTACTAATATCTGCAACATATCTCGTTGCTCAGCAATGGAATCCTGTGATTGTCCTTGAACTGATTTCTAAAGAGGTTTCCAATTAAGAGGGCATTCTCGGGTAGCAGTTATTAATTGTCGATCCTGTGGTAAAACACCCTGCTCATCAGGTAATACCAAACCATCTTTCTCATGTAGTGAATCAACTAAATTTCTGCGTCTCATACTCTCAATATTAGCTACTTGTTCAGTACACTGGTCCCGAATACTATCCTCATAAAAGAGAGCTATTGCCTCATAGAGCAAACCATCTCCAGCAAAGAATTGCCTAACACCAGTAATAGCTAGATGGAGGAAACGCTGGAGTTGAATATTTCCAATGGATATAAAAGTGAGCTCTTTCACAACATATGATTGAAGTAAGCTATTAACCTCCTCAGCTGGCACATTATTCCCATTCGATAAGACTTGCTCTGACGAATGAAGTCCGAATATCTTGGACAGATAGAAGATCTAACTCTGTCTCAAAGCTGCCAAATACGTATACCAAATGATATAAGAAACGGCTCATTTGTAAAGGACTTATACAAGAAAATACAACAATTGCAGGTTTTTTATGACGTTCAAGAGAGCTTACAAATCTCTTATGTAATTGTCCTGCAGCAATGGGAAGAAATACCTCATCTAACAACTGCTTAGCAATAATATTCCCATTCGCAGCTTTACGTGTAAGAAATTCCACAGCTATTGGAATGCCAGTAGGCCTTAGTTTCCAACGACGTTTATTGCCATCAATCCATCGGCATTTCTTAAGTTCTAAGTGACAATGATATTTCTGTACTTTCCCTATAAATACCAAAGCATTCAAAGAAAACCTCTACTTTATCAAAAACTCGGAGTTTAGGAGCTCTGATACTAAAGGATGTTATGGAGTCGGCAATATACACACTATTCCCCATCTCGTGAACTGTAAGAACCTGATTGTCAGTAAATTGACGCCATTCAGGTAGTCCAACTATTGCATCGCGTGCTTGGACAGATTCCAATATACCTACATCTCCCTGTGTATATTTGACAATGCCATGTCTATATTCAGGACTCAGGTTCGATACATGAACAAATTCAACATTGGTTCAGATATATGGAAACCCTAGAAGATTATGTACAACCTCTGGATATCCCATTTCCCTTGACTTAATTGCAGTCTTTGTTTCTTTTTTTTTCCTTCTCTTTTAGAATCTTCTTATGAAGACGGGACTCGAATAACCTGCGGTCTTTGTGGGATTACACGGAATAGACTTATCGGTCATCGGAGATCTTCAAATTGTATAAGTCTAGTAGTTCTAGTTTATTTAAATTAATACTTTAAATGTTAAAAAAACGCAAAATTTGGAGTTTAAAGAATGGAAACATTCCAGATCTTATCTAAAAGGGATAGTGGATGGAATAGATTATCGTTCTAGAGTAAGTTTAATAATATATACAATGTACAATTAGCCATTGTCAGCTGCCAGCCAACGTGGAATGGTGGAATGGCTAGGAGGGACGGGTACAACAGCATCGCGGATGTCTGAGAGTACAATATATGGGTTGTATTGCCGCCCTCGACGTCCGCGCCGACTCATATGACCTTGTCATGGGTTATTACTCATTACATTTATGATGGGGTTACATCCGTTTATATGTATGCGGTCTATGTTTCTATAGTAGGTATGCTTAATAATCAATTTGGTGCACACCACTTGTGTTTGTTTTTTTAAATAGCGCATTTAGAGGAAAAGGAACAGGTTAATGATGCGGGCTTTTCTAACCAAAACAATAAACGATCACTTTTCCATTTCAGGGAAACCATATGCTCAGACAGTCAGTAGTAACATGGCCAGACACTCAGTAGTCACTCTATGCTCTATAACCAAAAAAATCGGGCAGCCAAGTGGTGTGCACCAAATTGATTTCAGCCGGGTATTACATTAGTATTAGGATTACACTATTAACAATTACAGAATTAATTATACTATTAAGCACAAGAAATCACACCAAACAGCCAAATCACAAACCAAATCACAAACAAAATCACAAACCAAATCATAAAAAATAACTGCAAACAAAACCAATTCTTTGGGTGTGAAGACTCAACGATTCTAATATCGTCATGTACGTGGTTTATTACATTTCAAAATTAGCTGAAATACTACGAGAATACGTACAATGGAATAAGCCTACCAGGTACCAGTAAGGATTCCAATTCCAGATTTCAATATCTCCAAAGCTACGACAGGCCTACTCCAAAAGATCAATTGAAAAAAACATTTAATTTTAAACTCTACCAGTAGGCCCTATTCCAAAAGTTTAATTTTAATAAAAAATACTTAATAATTAATTATTAATAACTTATTAATAATACTTAATAAAATAATTAATAAAAATTTTATTTACAGTATTATTATTTTAATTTAATCGATCTTTAATTAAAAAGATTAATAAGGGTTATTTTGATAAAAAAAATACCTGTAAGCTATATACTGTTAGGTATATTGGCCATTGGGGTTTGCCACTGCTTGGGCCACTTGTTTCTGATAGTTTTAATATATGATTTAATCATACTAAACGTATCTGCATCAAGTACAACACCTGCATGCGATGATGTCTTTGTTTTGTGATTTGCCACAAGTATTCGATGTTGGTTTGATGGGGGAAACAAAGGCTTTATGTGTTGATCGTTGAAACGCAGAGAGTTTCATGCAGCCAGCCACACTTGGCCTCTGCTGCTCACCAATACATATAAGACACATCATGTATCTTACAACGAGGACATGACATACTTACATTCCTGCATATATAACCGGCACTCAAGCAATGCTTCTGTACTGTATCATGAATGAACTTGTTATTTATCACTTCTAAGGCATCTGCAGATTTTATATCATGAAATTGTCTGAAGGAAGTCTATCTCCCTCGCTTGGGATTCTATAGCTTCCCATACTAATATCCCATACGATGGAACGTACGAACGTACGTTGGACATACGAACATACGAACGTTGGAGTGGTATCTCCTGATGGCTTTCAGGGTGTGATTAAAACTATCAGACTGCAGTAAAGAGGTCCGATTGGATCCTGTCTCCTTAAGCCGAAACTTGAATTATGAAATGATCACTTCAATGATAGAGTCTATGGCTGACCCTTTCATGGCACATTCTTTGTGCATATCTGCAAATATTGACTGTAGCATGTCAAAGTCAGCCAAAGACTCTTCCATGAAACCCATTTCAACGTTGTTTTGGGCCTTCTGTATTTGATAGGCCATTCTTGAGACCTTATACAACTGATCTATTATACATTTTTTTGATGTCTTCTGCTGCTGCTCTAAAGATGATTTCCATCGTAAGAGTTCAGGGGAACTATCCACACTGAACCTTTGATAGTACCCCTCCCTCTGTAGATTCCCCTTTGTAGTACCTTCTTTATAGCAATACGATGGTTCTACAATATTATCCACAATTATTGAAACTTCTTCTGGCTCACTGTCCGATTCAAAAATGCGAATTTCTCAGCACCGCTAATTCGAAATTGAACCAAACTTAGTAGGTAAGTAGTAGAGGGAAAGTTTAGAAAATTTGTAAGGTTTGGTGAAAAATCATGCAGTCTGACATCAGCTACGACAGATTGTTACTGAGTGAAACCCATGAATGAAATGCATTTTTTGACAGATATTTTTTTTTTATCCCACCCCACACCCTCACGCTCTGCCCCCCACTTACCAACCCCACCCATCCACTCCGTTCTAATCTAACCATCAATTAACTCTGTCTACCCCCACATACACAGACCCACACTCCCACACACGGTTGTCTGCTATTTTCATTATTTGATTGTGGGGCCCTTATTTAAAAGAGCCACTCAGAAATAGGAATTACTGTGGGCACTAACCACAGCAAGTAGATTGGCCCTTAAAAGGGCCGTTTGGGTTGTTAGGACTTAATGTGGGCGCTACACCACAGCAGGTAGAGCATGCTGGATAGTGCAATACAACTTGCACTGTCCGACATCACTAAGGTGTATGCCATCAGAGTGAAGCAAGGCTCCTCCCTGCAGCCGATGGCATAGAACACCTTTCATGGCTATGATGCGGCCATATTCGTATTACCTCAGCCACGCCACCATCCTGCTGTTTGTAGCCACACGTCGCGAATCAAAATCGGGGTCCACAGGTATTCTCTTCAGGTGCATTGACCGTGGGACGATTTGTGCCCATAAATCGGAGGAGGCCTCATTGGATGAATATTCTGCAATCATTGCCTTCAATTTGGTGACAACAAAATCTGTTTCTCACACACAGATCGTTGCCTCCAAACATTATAACAATGATACAGAGATTCTTCTCCTAATGTCTCATCACAGCTGAAAGTGAACTCGAGCAACTGCTGGATGCAGGCCAAAGTTACAATCAAAACTGCAATCATTATAGCCAAGAAACTCGAAGAGTCTATAGCTGGGTGAGATAAAGTTTATAAAGTTTGTCCTTCTTTATGATGGATGTTGTTATATGGAACCTGGCAGGTTCTACCTGCTCCGTAGCTGCATCTATTACAGCAGACTGAGCCCATCCAGATATCACCCAACCACCGCGATATCTTTTCAGTTCATTACGGATGTGATTCCGTGCCTCATCATTAGTGACGGATTGATTGTGTCTGAGGCTATAAATAATTATTTATAAACTAAATAACTATATAATTTGGTACTAGGATGTTGTAAATGATCTGAAGGTGCGAATAAGCAGACTAATGGAAATAATCACGTTACTGTGGCAGGTTATTACAACCAAAACAATTAAATAAGTCAATACTACTACTACTACTACTACTAGGATCGGCATGCTGCATTGCAGCTGCATTTTAAGAATGCTGTGCCGGCTTGTCAACAAAATTGCACCACCACAACTCCCTATCACCCATGACATTTGCTAGATCATCCGCATCTTTAAGGCCAGTGTCCTTTAAGATGTGTCTCAAGAAAGTCATGGGCTGTCCACCATGCTTATTCACTCCATGAGGCTGCCAAAGTACAAGATTATGCACTGGCTGGTCCTCACGGCGAAAGCAATGTCCTGCAAAGCGGAGGCGATTTTGTTCTAGTGTCAAGCTTGGGGGAACCAATGAGACACCTCCAATGTTATATAGTGTCTGGTTGGAGATGTGTGCATTGTACTTGACACAATGAACCCGGCGTAGCATTCTTGTGAATGTGCCATCCAGAGATTTGGTGTCCTCAGCAGTTAGAGCCCAGCATGGACTCCAGTAGAGGAGTACTGGAACTACTGCTGCTCTAAATAATCGGACCTTAAGTTTCCGATTAATTCTCGGTGATTTCCAAATCCTGGTTCATGATTCAAAAAAATTTAAATTTACATACTGTAATTGTAGAGGTCTCACCTATTGCCCGGATGTTGAATGTTCATTTTACAGGGAACATCGAGTGCAAAATCGGTCTGACTTTGTTGGCAGTCCTAGCCGTTGTTCGTTTTGCTCTAGTGAAACTAATCATCGGGACTGCTATGCGCGGAAAATGGTGTGCCATGATAGTGATGAAAGACAGATTATTGTGATTAACATTCTTCATCATTCCTGTGTAATACAACGAAGTGACCCGCTATTTACTCCTATAGAACCAGAATCAACTGCAACAACTAAAATAGACATTGTTGAATTGGTGCAACGAAATCCTAATACCAAACCCCAGCAATTACGGGCGCAATATATTAAAAATGCAATAAAGGATGGCGGGTATGAAAGTGGGGTGATGGCCGCAGCTAAGATGCATAGTTTTAATTTAAAAAACTTGAAAGCCAAAGCCTTGGCTGAATGTCGCCCCTTCGGCAACGATATCGAAGCCATACAAATAAAGAAAGAAACTCTATCTAAGACGGATCCGTTTTTAATATGGGACGTCGATGAGAATTGGGTTATTACCTCGAGTCGTCTCCAAGTTACTTTTGCTTCTCAAATGAGCAACCCAGATACCGTTCTTTCTGACGCAATCCCATTTTTGGATGGGTGTGAGAAGACTTTGAGAGAGAAAGGGACTGAACTAAAAGTGACCACATACCATCCAGTTCTAAGAAGTGTGGTAATTATTGCTAAGATGAAAGGCCGCGGTCTAACTGAACACTCAGATAATATAGCTAAATTGTTATCAGAAATAAACAACATGACAATGCTACTGAATCAGACACCATTTTGACCACTGATGCCATGGATTGCGGATGAGATTGCGCATTACAACTAGGACTCAGAAAATTCGACAGCAGTTTGAAGCTGTTGTCGTGTGTAGCACATTTCTTTCGCGATGCTCATAGAATAGAACGATCTGTCAGTGATTCTGTCGATGCTAAATTATTCCATGTTCTGGTAAAGAAATATGCCAACGCTCCAACAATGCTAGTTCTGGCATCTATTCGAACAGAATTCCACCCTTTATGTAAGAAATATGAAAGAGTTAGTAACTTTTTTAAATTTTACGATGGACATTGTGATAAACTGGTTCGATGTTATATTCCATTGCTTCCATTCAAAGCTTCCCTTACAGAATCCTCTCATGCAAAGTCACAAAGTTTTGGAAATCGCTATAAATCCCTCTGTGAATCTGTTGATCGCGACATATTTGAAAGCACCGACCTCCAGGGTCTCTACCAGGCTCAAGGATGTGGGGGACTGGTAATTGGAAATAATGGCCCCACACCGATTGAACTCGAGAGACACCTTACCAAAGACAAGGATTTTCTGCAAAGACAAGCAGAGGAGTTTAGGGAATTATTCGAGTCAGAATCTCGTGATATCATTATTCAACACAAAGATCCACCCCCGCGTATTAATGGGCCAGCGTTGAAGTGGATGAAACACGAAGCCATTGATCTGATGTTAACCGTAACATTCGCACGGAAAGGAGGCCGGACAATATAACCACACGCACAACTCGTTCACACTAGCGTAGCGAGGGTAGGGTCCCAGGGTCCCGGGACCCTACCGTGGAGATTCCAACTTACACTAACTCTGAGAGCATTTTGCCATCGTCAAGTTCCGTTAAATTAAAAAAATTATAATGACAAGTGCAATAAACCGAATATTAGAAAATATTCGAAGTTGAAGTTGCTTTGGAAAGGAGCCCGACCCCAGACCAGATACAATCCACATTATCCCAGGCAGGTTGCCAAAGAAAATAAGTAGTAGAAAGGATACCATATACCCCATCAATACCCCTACCAATAATTCCCTCAGGCACCCCCCCCGCCCCCATGATAAGGCATCATAATATCATTTAATGTTCTTAGAAAGCCAGCTTATTACTTAGGCCTATATTATATAATCTCTCAACCAGTTTAATAGTCTGTAATGTAAAGCCATGAAATGGAGGCCAATTGACCACTGCAGGAGGGGGGCGCCCACTGGCTCCTGCCTTGGTTTCTGTGCTTTGATTAGACGACGTCGCTGTGCCTTGCCTGTCAAGCAGGGTTCAATATATACCAATGAAAGATAGCATAAATAAGATAGGCACTGTGACTCTGATGTAATATAATGAATTATGTAATTTTTTCTGGGCACACTGACCAACGTGATTGGATATTGCGTAGCTTCTCTTGCCGAGTCACAACTAAATAACCTGTGGGTGGCTATGTATTTTAATTCAATATTATTATTAATACCATGAAAATGACTTTGAAATGTAATTAATTAGAACATTAATTTTTTTTAACAAAAAAACGTTTTTTTTGACTTTCAATAAATCAAAAAAGTGTATTTAATAATGTACCGGTACCATAATTAGTTCAATTTCAAAATGTGGCAGTTTATAAAATAATATACCATGTTGTGGGGTGGGGGATTGTTGCAGACACCAGATGTAGACACCTGGTGCAGACACTGCTGAAGACACCAGATGTAGACACCTAATGTAGACACTGCTGCAGACACCAGATGTAGACACATGGTGCAGACACTGCTGCAGACACCTTCACGCATCAAAATTATCATTTTGATTGGGAAAATACCAAATGTTATCTAGAGAATCGCCAGTTGCATTAAATTTAATAATTTTTTTCTGTTTCCTTATTCAGATATAGTATTATAAGTAGAATAAAAGTTGAGTTTATAAAAATAAGTTCTGAGAAAGAAATGAAAACACAGTCATATTATCGATTAATTTTTATAGGTGACTTCTTCTGTCCAGTATCACCAACATCTGATTTTGGGTAAATTGTTGTTCTGGAGGAAGTTGTAATAGTTGTTGCAGGACACGAACAGCTTCTATTAATTCACCTTCGGATCCGGGTAATGGTTCCACATTTACTTCAGCGTGAGCCCTCTGGCCTTTGATCATATTATACACATGTTGGTTCACCAGTGAAATTATTGTAGGTACATGGATAAATTCAATACCCAGTACAGTACGTGGCATATAGAGAATATACCATACCGGTATGGTCTCTGGTAGACCTATGTAATGTGCGTGTTCCATTTTCTGTTTTTTATCGTGTTTTTTGTCTAGTCCTTCTTTGTGAATATTTAGGGATGTTATTTTAATATTCTGGAATTGAGTAGCATTTATGTTAATTTTGTCCTGTGATTGGCCTGCAAATCCATTGACTCCATTTATGGCCTCTTCACTGCCAAGTGATATCAAAGCTGCAAGCCAGATCCATTTTGACATCCGCATCTATGTTACATTCAATCGCTTCTGCAGCTACAACCCACATTGAGTTATGCGCTATGCCTTCTAATATTGGTAATAGAATATTATACACCATGACTATCCTATCAGATGGTTTTGGAAGGTTCATCATTGCAGACAACACGTTACCTTGAAACAGACCACTCCAGAAACAGAAAAGTCCATACACATATTGAATGTTAATATCTTGTGATGAGCGCAGTGAAGATGCTTGACTGGAATGCGGCGTTTGCTGGAAGTATCGGAAACTGTATGAAAAATGCCCTGTTATATTCGGGCTCCAAAATGGCCAATGTCGATCCAATCCCTACGTCATCAAGTCTAAGAATTGTTGCAGACCTCCCCGAGGATATGGTAAATAGGAGGGCAATACGACCCCCGACCCCAAATTGTTCCTGTAGTTGGAGGAATAGAGGTGAGAATCGTGGAGTAGGTGGGTTGAGAATGTTGAGGTGTAGTAGTAGAAACCGGAGGTGGAGAGGGAGGAGCTCGTTCCGTAGGTGTAGGTAGAGACTGTCCAGGAAACTGCGGTTCTGGTAGACAGACTTCATTAGTTACAGACTGCGATCGGATAGGAGACGCCGAATCTTGAGTAGTGCCTGTTTTTCCTGTAACAAATTATTGTATTTATTGTTATTTGTAATGTCGAATTATAAGGAAGGACATTACATACTGTAAGTAAAATAGTTCGAATAAAATGTACCACAAATCCATCTAATATCACATAACAATATAACATATAAAGATGATGATAAAACTGGCTATTTGATATATGCTGTATATATGCGGACCCGTAAAATTTCTGCTATTTGCAATCACCTCTACAAACACAAGCACTGTAGGGTGCGTTCATAAAGTATGTCACGCAAATTTTCTCGACTTTTGAACCATCTCCCCCCTTTACCACAAGGTGTCAGATAGTACGACGTCTCTTACGTCAGATAGTACGGTATGAGGTATGTAGGTAGGGAACAAGATCGTTTATTGTTTTGGTTAGAAAAGCCTGCCTCTGCAACCTGCTTATTTCCCTCAATTAAAATTTAGTTAACCGGAAGACATTAAATCACGGGTCCGCATATGTGACATATTCCTATAAAATATCATGTATTTAAAAATTGTATCCGTATTTCAATTTGGGATTATGTATCGTTCAAGTGAATATGCTGCTCAAGTCAAATACTGTGCCATTTTATTTAAATTGAATAATGCATAATAATTGTAGCCATGTACTATATTTGTAGAAATCATCCATTATGTTTATTCGTGTTGCAACTAATATTTACACAGACTGACAGATCAGCACACAAATGTAAATAACTACTTTACACACAAATATGTAAAATATATTACTATTACAAAAACAAAACAAAACAACCTTAGCCTATAAATAAAGGTAGCATACCAACCGTACCAGAACCGTAACACAATCCAAAATAATCAAAACCGTAACTCATACAGCATCTCAAACCTTAACAATAACCGAAATAACATCAGTAGGCCTATACGTTATAAAATCGAATACTAAAACTTTATTCATAGTCTTAGTGTACCCCACAATTCTACAGAAAACTTAAATATGATAAAGTTTTATTGTACAATGTTATGTCATATTAACCTTGTGCAGAAATCTTGCTCAAAATTCAAAATGCTTCCGACACACACTAACAATAGTACAATTATAACAGTTCGCTGATGGCTCGCAGCTTTCACTCGCCCGCCCTGCATAACTAATGTGATGGAGAATCGCAATCACGATACAACTTTCTGAGTCTGCACACTAGGCAGCCGGGCAATAGCTATTAGAACCGAAACACTCAGTGATATCCTGTGCACTAAGTCCCCACATATATCATGATGCATCCATATATCGATTCGATATATAGCTTATATCTATTATTAACCCATATTATCCTGAATTAACTTTTCATGGAGCCAAGAAAACAAAAATGGTACATAACTAAGTAAATGTATCAATCTCTACATCATGTATCATCTCTACGTTTGTTTTGAAGGTGTCTACCCCGACTAAATCGGCCATTGCGGTTCTAATGAGCATAATATTAATGCAGTAGGAGAACTCAAAATTGGCCATCGCCAAAATTGAGAATTATCATAACTTGCACCAAATGGTAGGTTCTGTCCATGTGCCTGTGGCACTAGTTCCCTTGATCCAAAAATTAAAATTTTGGTATGTAACTAAGTTTGGACCCATTTGGTGACATTTGATGCATGCAGGAAGTTATTTCTTGAATCATTGATCTTTCATTAATGTGTAATATTGCTATAAATTTCATTATGGTGCATCGTGATGGCTCAAAATTTCAACCCTCTTGGGATCCGTGACGATATACACGAAATTTAAAGAATTTTTTTTTCCTTATTTTTTTACCATTTGGCAACTTTTGTGCACCGGTAGAACAATGAAATCGAAAAAAAGTAAAAAAACGCACTGCCCTAATACTTATTTCATTCATTACACACAGTATACTATATGCAGCTGTAGTGTTATAGATAAAATAATAAACTACAGGCTGACAGGTACTGTACAGTATGTAACAGGTAGATTTTATGTTTTATATCAGTCAGCCCGGCGCAGCATTTTGCATAGCACAGAGCCAAACAAATCAGAACAAATAAATCAAAACAAATCGAGCAAATAATTTCAAATCTTTCAACAAGTTTTATATATTGTAAATATACATAATAAATTCACTAAATTAAATCAATCCAAATATAAAATAAACATAATGCGCTAAAATCTTTCAAATAAGTCTTAAAGTGTCCTCCTGACGATCTGAAAAGTTCGTCCCGCTGGTCTGGATGTCTTCTCCTGAGCACTAATTGCTAACGGTAGGCTCGCAAGCCTTCCTTCTCTATCTCGCTCCTCCAGAACCAATTCCAATATAAATACTCAAATAAGTCCAAATATAATATCTCAAATATAAAGGTCCAAAATCGGTAGGCTCGCAAGCCTTCCTTTCTTCTCGCTTTCCTAATCCTTGGTTGAACGGGCTCATCCACGTCCTCTAATACGATTGGGTGGTGGTCGAGATCGAACTGGACTCGGACTTCGGTGTCGAGCTGTCGGTGGTTCCTATGTCGAGTTGCCTGCGGTTCTAGAATACCGGGAAATGAAACGACCGCCTTCTTGGTAACTTTGGTATTTCCTACGAAACAGAATATGGTCTATCTGGGACTTGTGACCACTGGGTCCACTATGAGTCCATAGCTTTCCAGTTCGCTTCTTGAACTGGGTTCCAGCCGAAAACAATCCATTTCCAGAGATAAAATCCTGAAGATGGACAGAATTTCGGTTAACACTATTGCTATAGACCCAGGGCGATGTAGGTGATTGATGCAGACTTGCATTAAAGTCTCCCAGGAATGTTAAGAATGCATGCTGATCCACTCCATCAGTAGCTGCTTGTAGATAGTGGTAGAAATTTTCCACCTCCTCTACAGGGGCAACACTAGTTGGAGAGTAGCACACAATCAGAACCACCTTAGGAA
The DNA here is from genome assembly GCA_032718475.1 of Nemertoderma westbladi. Lineage (NCBI taxonomy): Eukaryota > Metazoa > Xenacoelomorpha > Nemertodermatida > Nemertodermatidae > Nemertoderma > Nemertoderma westbladi. The sequence continues at coordinate 497 of JAUCBJ010001043.1, read as the reverse complement.
ACTTCTTAGCCAGTCTTCCAGAACATGAGAAGTGGCAACGGATGATGCGGTTAGAGATTTGGTCTATTTTGTCCAATGCTGCATGTGCAGTTGGATTCATCAATAGACCAATTCCACCATTGCCACTATCATCTGCTGACGCGAGGGCGAGTCGCCAACCGCCCCCCATGTCCTTAATCAGAACCTCATCAGTCTGTCCAGTCTGCATTCGGTGCTCTTGAACACCCACTGCGCTAAGAGAAAGCTTATCTGCCAAGGCAGTCAGCTCACCTTGTCGCATTGGGGACCCGAGTGTTAGGGTGTTTACTGAGGCTAGTCTAGTGACTTGCCTCAGATTCACCAATGGCTTTGTTGGTCGGGGTGGGACATGAGAGTAGCCTCCAACTCCAGAATCCGTCTCCCCATCACAATCTGGCCTCCCTGGTGACCCAGGGTTTGGGCCAGAAAGGTCATCAGGAAAGGGACTCAAAGAATTGTTGGCTGCTCTCTATAACAAT
>JAUCBJ010001042.1:0-41680 GCA_032718475.1 Nemertoderma westbladi | reverse complement strand
TGACCTCCATGTTGGAAGTCTGCCGCTCTAACCATTCCGCTAGCGGCTCAGGTAAAAGATAGACCTGGAATTACTACCTGACACCTTACATGTCCACAATTTACCTCCTCATGGTCTCCCATCTATCAATACCATCATCTGCTGCCACTGTGCTCTATCCTACAGTACTTGGCCGTATTTATCAACAGGAGCCACATTCCAGAACATGATTTTTTTTAGCATAGGGTGCCCCTGTTGTGAAGGTGAGTTGATTCTATTGTTTGTCTGGCTACAAGGGATAGCCCAATTGATGTGAGTGCCCATGGGGGGGGGGGGGGCAGTTACACCTACTTAACATCAAAATATAAAGGGGACTCGGATTTTACACAATTACTTTGCCCCGGACCCTATTTTCCTCTCTCGACTAACAAAGAGAAGTCATCCCACTCACTCAATCACACAACCCCCCCCCCCCCCCCCCACCGCAGATAAGGAGTCGCCTTATGTATGTCTATAGCATGGGTTAGTACTATAAAATCAAACATATCACTATAATTGAAACCACAATACAATAATAACAACAAAAATAACTATTTAATTGTTAAAGCTAATACTATTATGTGATGCTAGAAGTGAGTTTCACTCGTTTCCTATTCCTCAGTATATAATAATCGATCATTCTAGTATATTGTTCCGTAAAGTATGGCACATATAATGCGCGAAGCAAGGGATGCGAGTTGGTAGTGTCCATATACGCTTTCGTCTCAACGACCTCCCATTGGTCGCTAAGTTGCGTGTAACTCGGTTGTCTTGGGGACACGGTGCTGGGGTCGTCCAGATGGATGAGGTAATGGCACCGGTTGAGGTCGACGTAACGAGTTGGCTCTTCGCGGTTGAGTTCGTTCATGTGTGGCGGGATCTCGAAGGTGGAGTGGCCGAAGTACTTGGGGAGTTGTCCTCGGAAGTCGGATCGGATGAATTGGAGACGCCAGTTCGGTGAGGGGATAAAGAAACTGGAAGGGAAGTGGTGCCATTCCTTGCCGACGCACACGTTCACCTGTAATCGGGGATGGAAACCAAAAAATAAGTATAGTTACGTAATAGTAACGCTTAGTACTCACTGGGCGGACATATTGTCAACAGGTTGTGGCGAGAAACTTATTCTAATGTGGAAATTACTGGAAAAAGTTACCGTAGAATTAATATGATATTAGTGACTCAATTATCTGAACTAACCTGTTTGTTGGAGGGCACTGTAGAATTCTCAGCTAAGGTAGTTAGATAGGGGTAGATGTCCATGGAGCCGTGATAGTTCCGGAAGAGAGAAACACTGCGGCTGAGGGAGAGAATGGTGTAAAAGACGAGTAGAGAGGCGCAGAGAAGGTTGGGCAGTCGGGAGTAGAACCTGTAGTATCGGCGACGAAATCGAGACAACCCGGATGCCACGAGAGACTGGAGGTAACTGAGAGAGATTGCGGCGGAGAGAGCGATGAGTGGGTAGACCGGGTAGAGGAAGCGTTCCTCCTTGTGGGGCTGGAACCCGAATACAAGGAGCCACATGGTGAGTCCCACAACCGGGAACCACTCGGCGTAGGAGCGCGTGTTGCGTTGCAACAACTTACCGACCGCCACGCTCACCGGACTCGAGGCAGCGAGCACCGCGGCCACGTTGAAGTTGAGCAGTAAGTTCTTCGGGTAATATGTGCTGGGTTCGACCCCGTACAGGTCGGGTCCGTGGTTCGTCAGTAGGTTGTATCGGAGGATGTTTAACGGGGCGATTACCGGACGGCCGTAGTAGCGCGAGTCTATGTTAACGATCGGGAGTAGGATCGCGATTAGCGTCGCACCGCTCCACTTAACGAACTCCTGGATTCGGGAGCGAATAAGGAGCATCTCGGCCGCTATCGGTAGCCCGAGTAGAGCGGAGAAGGGCCACCCCAGTAGCGCGCCCAGTGCCGTGGCCACCACGGCCGCGGGGTAGTTGCCCCGGAACCACGCCCCGTACGCCGCCATCGTGGCGTACATCGCGAAAGAGCTGGGGAGGTAGGCGGTAGACGCGATGAACAGCCCCGGTGAGAACAGCAGGAAGACGAGGCATACCCGAGCAACGTGGTTCCCGTAGCGGGAGCACACGCTCTGGTAGAAGTAAACCTCGCAGAAGGAGCAAACCAGCGCGAAAATACAGCGGACGAAGTAGAATACGAGAACCTTATTGGCGTCAAATAGACGGGAATGGATGCTCGCTATAAGGGGTGGGATAGAGACAATAAATATATCGGTTCATTTGTATAAAGTTCCGGTACGGTAGGCTTACCTTCAGACCTTTCAAAAATGCACGACTACAAGAGGCCATGAGCGATAAATACATTTAGATTAGGCCCTAACTAAAAGAATGCTATTGGTTCTACTTGTTAGCCAGAGTTTAGTTACGACAAATAGGAACTATTCAAACTATTCGAACTTACCGCGTACCGTAGAAACTAACCAATGAATGTGTTTGGTAGGAGATAGGCGTAGGACCTCAGTGCATATACCGGCGAGTATTCCCATGTCTGGAAGCCCCAACCGTAGACCATATAATGAGTTGGTTCCCAATAGTTATAGGTTTCGTCACAGTCAGTAACATTGTTCATTAGTGCGGAGCAGAAGCGCGCCGATAGGAAACACTTGAATGCTGTGTGTATGCTGGGAGTCCATGTTGGGTCGCTGGGTCTGGCCCCCGCTAAAGAGACCTTGTCGCTTCTATCCGATACCACCGTTTGGTTCGGTTTAGTAGACGAATTCGTGCTGCTAACACGGCGCGGTACGATCTTCCTGTTTCTGTTTCCTCCACCCATACCGGTAGCGAAACGGTGAACAACAGTAAGTCTGAATGTCCAGGTCGACACAAAGTCAGCACGAGTAGAGAGGACTGTAGGAAAACTACAGTAAGTCATGAGAAAACAACACATTGCCTGAAAACGAAAGTAAGAGTGAGTGTTACACCATACAACCGTACATCGTTAATTTTTAATGGCAGTGATTTTTTATGTCCTTTTATTTGACTTTTTTTGTCATTTTTTTTTTACGAATTATGCATAATGACTTCTGTTGTCCTTTTAATGACTTTTATTGTCCTTTTAATGACTTTTTATGTATGTATTTCTTCAAACTGTCAGACTGCTGATTTCTGGACTCTCCGACAGTTGATTTCACTATGCCTGTGCCAAAACATTCCATGATTCCATGATTTATAGACTGAGATAGATTTCCATATGCGCCTGTGGTAAAAAGTTTAATTTAATAGTTTGTGGTTGTTGTCGATAATCGATTACCACATGACGTAGCAAAACACTCATTTTATAGCCAAAAACAATTACCAATTGATGGAAAGGAGCAGGTTAAGGCCGAGTTTTCTAACCAAAACAATAAACAGTCACTTTACCAAATCTGGGAAAGGAGCAGGTTACAGAGACGGGATTTTCTAACCAAAACAATAAACGATCACTTAACTAATTGAGGGAAAGGAGCAGGTTACAGAGGCGGGATTTTCTAACCAAAACAATAAACGATCACTTAACTTATTGAGGGAAAGGAGCAGGTTACAGAGGCGGGATTTTCTAACCAAAACAATAAACGATCATTTAACTAATTGAGGGAAAGGGACAGGTTACAGAGGCGGAATTTTCTAACAAAAACAATAAACAATCACTTAACTAATTGAGGGAAAGGAGCAGGTTACAGAGGCGGGATTTTCTAACCAAAACAATAAACGATCATTTAACTAATTGAGGGAAAGGGGCAGGTTAAAGAGGCGGGCCTTTCTAACCAAAACAATAAACGGTCACTTTACCAATTCAGGGAAAGGAGCAGGTTACAGAGGCGGGATTTTCTAACCAAAACAATAAACGATCATTTAACTAATTGAGGGAAAGGGGCAGGTTACAGAGGCGGGATTTTCTAACCAAAACAATAAACGATCATTTAAGTAATTGAGGGAAAGGAGCAGGTTACAGAGACGATAAAACTAATACAGTAATAGGCCTAAATTATGTGAAAGGTATATCCACATTTTCCACAATCCTGCAATCCAGTTTGGCCTATCAATTATTTAAAATTTATTAGCACAACCGGTAGGCCTACCATTACCGTATTTAAATGGTAGGCTACACAGTAGGCCTATAGCAGTACCGGTGCCGGTACCGGTACTATAATACAGAAATACCTGCTTTATACCTACTGTACATCTGTACATACAATACAGCAAAATAGTGCTATATATACTAATACCGGTACTGATAGCCTGAGAGAACAGCAGTAGAGAAACCGGTAGCATGGAACCTAACATTAGACTTTTGGAGGACATAAAAAATCAAAAAAAAAAGGACAAAAAAAGGATTTAAACGGACAATAAAAATTATTGCGATTTTTAATTAAGTCATTTTCACCTATTGTTTAAAGACCCCTAGAAACATAAGTTGTCGCTTAGCAACAGTGACTATTATTATTATGCCTATACAGTGTGTCTGCATCAAGGTGTACTAAATAACAGGTCATGCAGCGAGCGGATTGCTGAAATAGCGTGGGCCGATCTTTTCCCTATTTATGGCACTTTTTTCATAATATTTCCTTAGAAACTTCTTATAAGCTACTTTTGTTAGGTGGATATGATGACTAGGATTCATAGCAATGTAATAAAATCTGAAAATGTCTTTCTGTGTAATTTTTATCTTGTAGTTGCCAAGGTAACCGGGTGTTTGCGCGCCTGTATTTCAAGGCGACAATGGATTCTTTCCTTGAGATTTGGTAGGTGATTAAAGGAAATAAAACGCTATCAAAATAGTTTACATTTTAATTTGTTTACATTACCGTTGCCATGGAAATAAGTATAATGAAAAATTTGACAAATTGTCTACCAATTCTATAAAACACCATTTTTATTCGGTTGGTCAGTCTAAATAATAAGTTAAAATTGCCAACATTTTATTTTACAATTCGTCAATTGTGAATCATATTTCTAAAAGTCAATATTTACCAATAAACTAAACTGCCCAATTAGAGGTCAAGACCTGTGATAGCATGATCTTGACATTCGAGAATATTAAATTTTGTTTAGCAATTCTTAGAAATAAAGGACAGCCACCAGGCATGTTTGTTGAATTTATATAAGTTGTAAATAGTAGCCCAATTTCTATGTGGCGGTCATAATGGGGAATTATCATAATTCCCGTCACCATGGAAACGGGATTGAAAAAAATGTAAATGTAAAATATTTTGATAGACTTTTCTTCCCTTTACTCATATACCAAATCTCAAGAACAGAATCCGTTCTCTTCAATTACAGGCGCTCGAAATTTGAACTTTGCACCCGGTTACCTTGGCAACTACAAGATAAAAATTCCAGAAAGACATTTTATTACATGTATATGAACCTTAGTCATTATATCCACCTAACCAAAGTAACACATAAGTTTCTAAGGAAATATGAAAATAGTGCCATAAATTGGGAAAAGTTCGGCCCACGCTAATGACCTCGCTGCATGACCTATTATTTAGTAAACCTTGGTCTGCATATATCCTTGACCTTGCATACATACATACAAGTATTACACCATCACCCGTAATATAGTGTCATTTTCTGAAGACACGGACCCCCCCCCCCCCCCCCCCCCCACTATTTTTTATACATATCTTTATCATATTGCTTGAAATTGGAAACACAACTAGTTCAACACACCGTCATCCAGAATTTTCGATTTTGCCTTTAAATTTTTTTATAATCGTTTTTTTTTAATGTTTGCGAAATCGCACACAATTCCTATCGTCGCCATTCTTCACATTAATCGTTCATATCAATAGAAAGCTTGAGTTGCAAGGATTAGAAATATGTAACAATATCAGAATTTCTTTGAGGAACAGCTGAGATATTGGCGTTCAAAGGTTGGGTTTTTATGTACACAAAATTCTAGAACAAGTTATTTATTTTATGAGTTGGTGGGAAACAACGGTATGCCTATGTAATATCTCTACTACTACTACTAAGTCGAGCGAACTCGGACAGTGGAAATGAGATCCTTCCAGGCTTCCCGATTCTCCTTAGTTGTCGTACTTCGTTGTTCAAGTGATTGACAAGTTCAAGTAATATCTCTACCGCGTAGCTATTCATACATAAACACAATGTTCCAGAACATAGTGAATAAATCATGGTGTATATATTATTCTAAATTAGTAGACCATGACTTTATATGACGTCTTGCTAACTCCAATCGAATACTACCCAAACAATACACGAACTCAATACGAACGCGAACTCTACATACATCAGTAACACGTTATAACGAACCTGCCTATTAATAGGCCAGGGTAGTTTTTGTCAAGAGTTGAGCCGTTCAAAAACACGATGTGGTTATGTGTGTATGTGTGTATAACCATCCAATATCTCAAAAACTCAAGCAGGTACGCAAAAATTTTAATAACAAACTCTCCATAAATTTTTGTTGCGCACAAGACTGGATATTTTTTGTGGCGTTTCGATCACGGGGTCACTGAAAAATAGCGGTTTTGAAAATTTAATGTCGAATTTCACCGATTTCAACTCGTCGATTATACACCAACATTTTTTTGTGATATTCAGTCATCTGAGCAACATATTATCAACTAAAAGAGTAAATTATTTGGTTGCAGAATAATAATATGATTCAACTAGAAAAGCCAGCCAGCTGGCTATATGGAGACCCTCCATAGACAAACGTAGTGTTCGTTGGGTCCCTCATCATTCATTACCATCAACCTATAAACCATTTAAACAGCCCAGTGCTTACAATTCAATTACCTGGCCTCCCATCTAACATAGCAGTGAGTGACCTTATAGATTATTGTCATAGGATTCACTGGGAAGAGCTATTCATCTGGTGGGGTAATACATTATACAAACTTACAATTGATGTTTGATTACTGTCTGGGTTAGAGTGAGATAGTAATAAATTTGGCAAGTAATATACTTCTCTGCAGTTTGGGCTATCCATTCAATAAATAGTAGTAGCTTACTAGGCCCACATGGAGTACCAGCAGCTGAGGTGTTTCTATCGTTGAGTTGATGGCAATTTTCGTGTTTCCATTTTTGCTCACTCGGGGTACTGGTTTGAGGGGCAGGTTCGTTTAAAGCCAGCTTGCTGGCTTTCTAGTATGTAAATGTTTATCTTAAACAAACACCAGGAGTAAATATGATATAGTAATATTTTATATATTATTTATTCACACCTTGTTTTTTTCATATTCCAGGTATTGCAACCAGGTTTTAGATAAAGAAGTCGACTTGGTGTGCACCCAGTTACTGCAGACATTGGTCCGTTTCCAAGACCGCCAATACCAGAGAGACCCAACTAAAGCGCGCGCCAAAAGAAGACTCGTTATGGGTCTGCGCGAGGTGACTAAACATCTTAAACTAAAACGCATTAAGTGCCTAGTCATATCGCCAAATCTGGAGAAAATACAAAGTAAAGGTTAGTAAAACAATATGAAGCTGCTACCTTATCTTTATCAGCTCTTAAAAAAGATAAATATATTATTGTCTAATGAATAATTTTACGATCACAAATAGCAATAATTATTGAGTTGAAACCAAATAAAATTGATTTTTACCCATAGTATTTATCCAGAATATAGTTTAGTTGGTGATGGTAAAGAAATCCTACATTATAATTATTGATATTATAGAGTTCAGACATTGTAATCAGCTGTATTGACTCTATTTAATTCCACGAATATTATTGATTCTGGTCAGTAATGCAACATTTCTATATAATTACATTGTCCATTACGTGAATTAAAGCGAAACCTTGCGATTTAGGCGGCTTAGACGAACAACTTGAGTTTATTATCGGGATGGCGCGAGAGCAGGATATACCATTCTTGTTCGCTCTGGGACGCAAACAACTCGGTAAGGCGTTGAGCAAGGTTGTCCCGGTCAGTGTGGTGGGTATATTTAGTTACGACGGGGCGGACACCTTGTACCAGCAGCTTCTGTCTAGGAGTGAGACAGCACGTGACGCCTACAGGAAACTCGTGGTACAATACCACCAGGAATTGGAGAAATCAGATAGCGGAGTACAGGTGAGTGCGTAATATTCGCATTCAGTCGTCAGTGTATGTTGAAATTAATTTCTTCTTTAAATTAAAATACACGCAAATAGTGGAAAGCGTTTATAGCCATAATTAAAACCGAAACTAGTTTAGAAATTATGTATGTAGGTCACATTTTCCACAATTTTCTCGACAAGCCGCCACAGCATCCTTAATATGTATATTTATAAAATGCAGAGCAGCTGCAATGAAGCATGCCAATATAGTAGTTACTTTTGGCGCAGGATAACCTTATCATACCATCGTACTGTATTGATATCCATCTCTTCTACAGATTACCCAGTATTATCTCCACAAAGGACACAACCGTACAGCGTCTGGGTGCAGCGCCATATCATTTAACAGCGTCATTTCGGAACCGATTTCGGAAAATTATCCAGAATCGGAACCGGACATTGATTCGGACGGAAATGAGATTGCGAAACCTCGAAAAGGTAATTAATTAATTCCACTATATTTATTGTATCATATATTTATATACACGGATATGTATATATTTAAATTTATTTGTATTCTACAAATTGATAAATTTTTAATTCTGTTATTATTGTTAGATAATTTATTTAAGTTTATTTTATTTATTTAAAATAGTTATCTCCCACACTCACAAACACATTACTTATAAAGTATATTACTGTTTGTCATAGTGGCGTAAATGCATTCTGTATGGGTCATGACATTAAGGTGCCGAGTTCGAATCCCAGTGAAGGCCATTTTTGCAATGCAACAGTGATGATTATAATTTGCTACTGTTGATCCTATTGGATATGATGATTAACTTATTATCACCAAGATCTCTGAGTTGCATTGCAATATGAACTACTAAACGTTTTCGTCCAGGATCATTTATTTTATCTCTATTGGTTGGGATGTTTCTCTTTGCAGACGTTGTCGAAGACGATCACTTCAGTCAACTTACTACCTCGGAAGATACGCTCAACCAATCAACACGCAGCTGTTCCAATAGCATCAGTCTGAGTCTCGCGGAGTCCGAGACGACGATTTGTCCGAGACTATTACCGGACAGCTCGGTACAGTCGACGCCTCCGTTCTCAGAGTTTCCGATTCCCGGATTCACCGATTCCGACGACGTACAGGAGGGGGCGCTACGCATTGATTCTTGGATCGCCGAGGCCGCGCAATGCCAGGCCGAGCCGCTAGAGGGGAGTGACGAATCCCCGAGCGGTTCCGAGGAGGTCCTGCCGCGGTCCCCTAGCAACGTCGCACCCGCTCCGCAATCCCCTAGCAACGCCGTACCCGCGCCGCGGTCCCCTACCAACGCCGTACCCGCGCCGCGGTCCCCTAGCAACAGTAGACCAGTCCCGTCACCGTCCCGCTCGCGCCGGAAGGACTCTAACCCGCGGTCGCCACACAACGATCCGAGTCCGTCGGAGTTTCTTCTCCTCGATGAATCCTTCCCGAGCCTCGTGGGAGTCTCGACCACGGTGCCGTCGGATCCCATCACCCACGCGACCGCTCTGTACGCCCACGCGCTGCTCAGCAATATGCCGTCCTCCCAGCGCCAGCGGACAGTATCCGTGTGCGTCGACGACGAGAGAACCCGACGCTCGGAGAACAGTAAACCCGCCCGACAACGGACCCTCTCTGGTTCCGCAGCACATACTGTATCCTTCGGCCATGACGCATCAGCCATCGTCCCGTCCGCGGATGCTGCCATATCTCCAGCCAATAGCAGCATCCCTGTTGACGGCTCGGCCAATAGCAGCGTCCCTGTAAAAGGGTACGACGTCTGCTCGTTGTGTTGGCTACGGAAGTGTTCTTGTTCTGTCGTATCGAGATAGACTACATCCCTTGTCAACTCCCATCACTCGACTGGGTATATATAGTGGGTATCCAATGTGCCAATAACCCAAAACTCAATATCGGGTGTTTATCTATTAATTATTGTTCGGCCGCGTCAATTCAACTTTATTTAATATCATAAAGTAAGTAAATAGAGTGGATAACATTTTGGTGCGTCAGCTGGTTAATATTAACCAATCAATTAGTGACCATCTTTACCAGATCCCCAACCCAGTCAGGTAAATTGTTATTACATCATTCCTGGTTTCCGAGGAGTGGACAATTTTCGTTCACTTTGTGCTAATCTCTCAATCAAAATCAATTAGCAAGTAATTAGGTTACAGTACAGTTCGTTGGTTATTATTGCATGGACTCCTTAATTATTTATGCTTAGTCTACTTAAGGAGTCTACGCCAGTAAGTACACCTCTTACAAGTAAAGGATTATTATAATTTTCAGATCGAACTGGTGACCTCTCCAGGTTGGAATGGAAGTCGGGCGCTCTAACCATTGCGATACCGGCTCAGGTATAAGGTAGACCTGGAAATACTACCTGATACCTTTTCATATCGCTATTTGACGTCATCATGGCCTCACATCTGTCAATACCAATTATCTGCAGCTACTGTGATTAACTCTTGGCCGCCTTTAAAAACAAGTAAAGAAGCGAGTTGATGGTGATATTTTGGTTGAGTTTGTAAAAAGTCTTGTTACTTACTCCCTTGCTTCTTTTCATACTACCTAGATTGAACCAATCTTGAATTATAATCACAACAAGAGTTGTTAGTGTGTGTCGTTGGATGGACTGTTTCAGTTTCGTAATATGAATATTTTGTGGTCTTGTGAAATATGCGTTATATGCATATACAATCAGGGGGATCTTACAATTGCTTGGTACCGTTATGAAATTAGGAGAATTCCATGACAAACAAATTAAACAAGTAAAGACAAGTAAATTTTGTGGAAGTCAGCTCTCGTACAACAATTATTGTTCTGAAGTTGGTTCGGTTGCCATTATTTACCGTTGGTCCCGTCTTGTACACGAGCAGCTTCAAATTGCGGTGCTTCGTTACTACTGAACGTAGTTTAGAGAGTCTCAGCCATTTTGTATTCTGTCGATGTTGAACTGATAGTTAAGCTTTTTATTTAAGCCTTTCTAGCAGGATGAAAGATAAACTTTAACTGTAGGCTTATATTGCTTGAATTAATTGTTAGTCTTATTATGTAGTTCGTTTTTTCATCATTAGAATATTGAATTTAATAGACGCCTGATTTTCAACAACAATGTGCTATGAAATTGCTGGTTATTTTCCTTTAGCGATTTTTATAGTAGTAGTGTTGGGGTTGGTTTGTATCTGTGTCTTTTCCATTGATGTTTAGGACTGTACGAGAGAGTGGGGAGACATTCCAATATACAACAAGGCAATGTTTTAAGTGAACATTTTTCAATATAATGTCCATGTAATTAATTATTGTGGTCTGATTCTCATTGCCTCAGCAGTCTGCCTGCCGCAACCTGTATTTTTTAACATATTATAAAACTTGCAAGTCATACTTCGCAGAAATTAGCTGAACACCGAATACTGCCCTGTAAGTAATATTATGTGCTTGGAATAATTCATTGTGGGGCATTTACGCACGCAAAGTATGTAACCGTAGCCTTTTCATGTAGTTTTTAGTAAAACGGTCAACTAGTAGGTATTCTCCATAATTTTCAAAACTATCTAAACTTGTTGGTTTCTAATTACATACCATAATACTGTCCAAATTTAATAAAGAAATTGTTGAGATATGCAAACAATGGGCAAAACATGCGGAGCATTAATATAATTAAATATATATCCGATTTGTTTAAATCCAAACTCATTAATCTCTAAACCTCTCAACCTCTAAATTGTAAAGACCAAGACTGGCAAGTCGTGGCCAAAATAGCATTAAAAGTTTTTATTTGTTCTAGATCCAAAAGTTATAAAATTAATAAAATTATACATCCTTCGAGAGGTTGATGTTTCCCATACCCCACTGTCTTTGAAAAAATTATGACAATAAACATTTGTTAATCCTGTAATGAGTTTGATCAGTAATATGTATTACGAAATACGCCCTCTAATTAATGCATTACAAGCTGAAAATGGATATTTTTTTTAATATTTAGGTCTGATGTATAGAGTCTCTCAATAAAATCGGCCTTTCCGTTTCTTTTTATTGAAAGGCTGTGGAAAAAAAACCAGAATGACTGAGACCCTGTCATAATAAATATATCACGCGTTACATCTGTGATTATTACAGGATGGACATATAATCTATTGACTTTATATTTCGCGCTTTAGATTCAACCTGAAGCACCTGGCAATTGAAAACAAATATGTCTGATTTAATTCGTAATTTTACTAAAGTTGCGGCTTGGAAATTAAAAATATAGCGATAATTGTCCTTCAAATCTCTGACAATCAATGCCTATCAAATGAGCTAAATTTGGTTGGTATATCTCTTCAATAACCTCCCCAAAACAACAGAGAATTCGTGGTCACCCTGTCTGGCCACTTCTTGTAAGTTTGGATCTAAGGTACTTTTATTTGTCGGATTTTTCAGATTAAATATTATGTAATTTATATAAAAATAACTTCAACAATTATTATTTTTTTGCGGCGGCAAACATATTTTTTTGGTATTCATTGTATGGCGTCGTTTGGCGGCTGTCTTGTGTTCCACAAAAAAACCCCCTTAGACCCCCCCATAACTATTAGTCATTATTAAACGGCATAAATATTATATTTTAGAAATATCTCCTTCCGGCACTGTATCAGTCTCCCCTCTCTCCCATACTAAATATTATATTTTAGAAATATCTCCTTCCGGCACTGTATCAGTCTCCCCTCTCTCCCATACTAAATATTATATTTTAGAACTATCTCCTTCCGGCACTGTATCAGTCTCCCCTCTCTCCCATACTAAATATTATATTTTAGAACTATCTCCTTCCGGCACTGTATCAGTCTCCCCTCTCTCCCATACTAAATATTATATTTTAGAACTATCTCCTTCCGGCACTGTATCAGTCTCCCCTCTCTCCCTTACTAATATTATATTTTAGAACTATCTCCTTCCGGCACTGTATCAGTCTCCCCACTCTCCCATACTAATATTATATTTTAGAACTATCTCCTTCCGGCACTGTATAAGTCTCCCCTCTCTCCCATACTAATATTATATTTTAGAAATATCTCCTTCCGGCTCAGTCTCCCCACTCTCCCATACTAATATTATATTTTAGAACTATCTCCTTCCGGCACTGTATCAGTCTCCCCTCTCTCCCATACTATATATTATATTTTAGAACTCTCTTCTCCCGGCACTGTAGCAGTCTCCCCACTCTCCCATACTAGTCTAATCTTACAAATAACAAAACCTTTGGGTTAAATCAGCCCCAATCCTAATTCAAGCTGTTTAGGCAACCCGATTTATTATGATTACCCTACCAGATCTTGCCTTATGGATCTTGTATTACTTGATATTCTTACTTGAGGAGAACTAAACTCTGATATTTTTGATTTTAATTTGGGCGGGGTGGTGGGTGATCCTGCTTTATTTGTTCCGGGGGTAGGGTTGGGCGGGGCGGGGCAGGGCAGGGGCTTTATTTGTTCCAGGGGTAGGGTTGGGCGGGGTGAGGATCCTGCTTTATTTGTCCCGGGGGGCAAGGGTTGGGCGGGGTGGGGATCCTGCTTTATTTGTCCCGGGGGTAGGGTTGGTCGGGGTGGGGATCCTGCTTTATTTGTCCCGGGGGTAGGGTTGGGCGGTGTGGAGATTCTGCTTTATTTGTCCCGGGGGTAGGGTTGGGCGGGGTGGGGATCCTGCTTTATTTGTCCCGGGGGGCAATGGTTGGGCGGGGTGGGGATCCTGCTTTATTTGTCCCGGGGGTAGGGTTGGGCGGGGTGGGGATCCTGCTTTATTTGTCCCGGGGGTGGGGATCCTGCTTTATTTGTCCCGGGGGCAATGGTTGGGCGGGGTGGGGATCCTGCTTTCCTATCCTGCTTTACTATTATGATCCTTCATTGCAGACAATTAATTGCCTTTACGTTGCATGCTTTGTGCCATTTGAAATTGTCAATCAGGCTTTAACCGTGGAATTTATACAACATTGCTTTATAATTATTATTTTATATTGTTTCGCTGTTGGAAGAATTAATTGTTTATTTGGGTCGCATTTCCAGTGCATAGAAACCACGTTATAGTTACCATACCATATGTATTTCAGGCATTTTCTCTATCTGTTGTATTTTTCCAAGAAGTTTAATATTAATTGTTTCCTATTGTTATTATTATATGAATTTTAGGAGCAGCAATTAATAGAATCCCACGTTATTTATTATTCTTTCCTTGGGCTATTTAATGTTTCTGTGGACCCTGAAATCAATCATTATACCTATAGATTGATAAATACAGTAAAGTTAATTCAATAAAATACCTATCTGTATAAACCTCCTATCCTACGTTTCTTTATAATATTTGTGTTGCTGTATTCTACTTACTGGTTCATCTTAAGTGTATTTATTTTATTTTATTATATTTGGTAGGACGTCTATCGTTCATCAGTTGTGTGATATTGTTTGTTTGTTTTTGTATATAAAGCGTACCGTACCATATGTATAAGTATAACATTGCCGCTCTTTATGTCATCTGAAACACCTAATTACGATAATATAATTATGTCTGCTTACAAAAGCGATATGTTTCGTTTCATAATTTTTCGGTTGGGAATATTGGGAATTGTCGCAAGGGGGTTGGGGGGGGGGGGGGGGGTGGTGGTGTATTATATAATGATTAAAAATCACTAATTAGTAAATACTTCCCCTCTCTAGAAATACTTTCCCTCGCTTGAAATACTTTCCCTCGCTTGAAATACTTCCCATCACTATAAATACTTTCCCTCACTATAAATACTTCCCCTCACTATAAATAATTTCCCTCACTATAAATTCTTCCCCTCACTAGAAATACTTCCCCCTCACTAGAAATACTTTCCCTCACTATAAATAATACTTCCCCTCACTACCCCTCACTAGAAATACTTTTTCTCACTATAAATACTCCCCCTCACTAGAAATACTTTCCCTCACAAGAAGTATTTTCCCTCACTAGGAATACTTTACCTCACTAGGAATACTTTCCCTCGCTAGAAATAATTTCCCTCGCTAGAAATACTTCCCCTCACTATGAATACTTTCCCTCACTAGAAATACCTTCCCTCACAAGGAATACTTTCCCTCAATAGGAATGCTTTACAGCTCACTAGGAATACTTTACCTCACTAGAACTACTTTCCCTCACTATAAATACTTTCCCTCACTAGAAATACTTCCCCTCTCTAGAAATACTTTCCCTCGCTTGAAATACTTTCCCTCGCTTGAAATACTTCCCATCACTATAAATACTTTCCCTCACTATAAATACTTCCCCTCACTATAAATAATTTCCCTCACTATAAATTCTTCCCCTCACTAGAAATACTTCCCCCTCACTAGAAATACTTTCCCTCACTATAAATAATACTTCCCCTCACTACCCCTCACTAGAAATACTTTTTCTCACTATAAATACTCCCCCTCACTAGAAATACTTTCCCTCACAAGAAGTATTTTCCCTCACTAGGAATACTTTACCTCACTAGGAATACTTTCCCTCGCTAGAAATAATTTCCCTCGCTAGAAATACTTCCCCTCACTATGAATACTTTCCCTCACTAGAAATACCTTCCCTCACAAGGAATACTTTCCCTCAATAGGAATGCTTTACAGCTCACTAGGAATACTTTACCTCACTAGAACTACTTTCCCTCACTATAAATACTTTCCCTCACTAGAAATACTTTCCTCTCACTAGAAATACTTCCCCTCACTAGAAATACTTCCCCCTCACTTGAAATACTTTCTCTCACAAAATGTATTTTCCCTCACTAGGAATACTTTCCCTCACAAAGGTATTTTCCCTCACTAGGAATACTTTACCTCACTACGAATACTTTCCCTCACTAGAAATACCTTCCCTCACAAGGAATACTTTCCCTCAATAGGAATGCTTTACAGCTCACTAGGAATACTTTACCTCACTAGAACTACTTTCCCTCGCTATAAATACTTTCCCTCACTAGAAATACTTTCCCCTCACTAGAAATACTTCCCCTCACTAGAAATACTTCCCCCTCACTTGAAATACTTTCTCTCACAAAAAATATTTTCCCTCACTAGGAATACTTTTCCTCACAAATGTATTTTCCCTCACTAGGAATACTTTACCTCACTACGAATACTTTCCCTCACTAGAAATACCTTCCCTCACAAGGAATACTTTCCCTCAATAGGAATGCTTTACAGCTCACTAGGAATACTTTACCTCACTAGAACTACTTTCCCTCGCTATAAATACTTTCCCTCACTAGAAATACTTTCCCCTCACTAGAAATACTTCCCCTCACTAGAAATACTTCCCCCTCACTTGAAATACTTTCTCTCACAAAAAATATTTCCCCTCATTAGAAATACTTTCCCTCACAAAAAGTATTTTCCCTCACTAGGAATACTTTCCCTCACTAGAAATACTTTCCCTCACTAGAAATACGTCCCCTCACAAGAAATACTTTTCCTCACTAGAAATACATTCTCTCACTATAAATACTTTTTCTCACTATAAATACTTTCCCTCGCTAGAAATACTTCCCCTCACTAGAAATACATTCTCTCACTATAAATACTTTTTCTCACTATAAATACTTTCCCTCGCTAGAAATACTTCCCCTCACTAGAAATACATTCTCTCACTATAAATACTTCCCCTCACTATAAATACTTCCCCTCACTAGAAATACATTCTCTCACTATAAATACTTCCCCTCACTACCCCTCACTAGAAATACATTCTCTCACTATAAATACTTTCCCTCACTAGAAATACTCTCCCTCACTAGAAATACTTTCCCTCACTAGGAATACTTTCCCTCACTAGAAATACTTCCCCTCACAAGAAATACTTTCCCTCACTAGAAATACATTCTCTCACTATAAATACTTTTTCTCACTATAAATACTTCCCCTCACTACCCCTCACTAGAAATACATTCTCTCACTATAAATACTTTCCCTCACTAGAAATACTCTCCCTCACTAGAAATACTTTCCCTCACTAGGAATACTTTCCCTCACTAGAAATACTTCCCCTCACAAGAAATACTTTCCCTCACTAGAAATACATTCTCTCACTATAAATACTTTTTCTCACTATAAATACTTCCCCTGACTAGAAATACTCTCCCTCACTAGAAATACTTTCCCTCACTAGAAATACTTTCCCTCACTATAAATACTTCCCCTCACTATAAATACTTTCCCTCGCTTGAAATACTTCCCCTCACTATAAATACTTTCCCTCGTTAGAAATACTTCCCCTCACTAGAAATACATTCTCTCACTATAAATACTTTTTCTCACTATAAATACTTTCCCTCGCTAGAAATACTTCCCCTCACTAGAAATACATTCTCTCACTATAAATACTTTTTCTCACTATAAATACTTTCCCTCGCTAGAAATACTTCCCCTCACTAGAAATACATTCTCTCACTATAAATACTTCCCCTCACTACCCCTCACTAGAAATACATTCTCTCACTATAAATACTTTCCCTCACTATAAATACTTTTTCTCACTATAAATACTTTTTCTCACTATAAATACTTTCCCTCACTATAAATACTTTCTCTCACTATAAATACTTCCCCTCACTACCCCTCACTAGAAATACATTCTCTCACTATAAATACTTTCCCTCACTAGAAATACTCTCCCTCACTAGAAATACTTTCCCTCACTAGGAATACTTTCCCTCACTAGAAATACTTCCCCTCACAAGAAATACTTTCCCTCACTAGAAATACATTCTCTCACTATAAATACTTTTTCTCACTATAAATACTTCCCCTGACTAGAAATACTCTCCCTCACTAGAAATACTTCCCCTCACTAGAAATACTTTCCCTCACTAGAAATACTTTCCCTCACTATAAATACTCTCCCTCACTAGAAATACTTTCCCTCACTAGAAATACTTTCCCTCACTATAAATACTTCCCCTCACTATAAATACTTTCCCTCGCTTGAAATACTTCCCCTCACTATAAATACTTTCCCTCACAAGAAGTATTTTTCCTCACTACGAATACTTTACCTCACTACGAATACTTTACCTCACTATAAATACTTTCCCTCGCTAGAAATACTTTCCATCACTATAAATACTTCCCCTGACTAGAAATACTCTCCCTCACTAGAAATACTTTCCCTCACTAGGAATACTTTCCCTCACTAGAAATACTTCCCCTCACAAGAAATACTTTCCCTCACTAGAAATACATTCTCTCACTATAAATACTTTTTCTCACTATAAATACTTCCCCTGACTAGAAATACTCTCCCTCACTAGAAATACTTTCCCTCACTAGAAATACTTTCCCTCACTATAAATACTTTCCCTCGCTAGAAATACTTTCCCTCACTATAAATACTTTCCCTCACTAGAAATACATTCTCTCACTATAAATACTTTTTCTCACTATAAATACTTTCCCTCGCTAGAAATACTTTCCCTCACTATAAATACTTCCCCTCACTATAAATACTTTCCCTCGCTTGAAATACTTCCCCTCACTATAAATACTTTCCCTCACTAGAAATACATTCTCTCACTATAAATACTTTTTCTCACTATAAATACTTTCCCTCGCTTGAAATACTTCCCCTCACTATAAATACTTTCCCTCGCTAGAAATACTTCCCCTCACTATAAATACTTTCCCTCGCTAGAAATACTTTCCCTCACTAGAAATACTTTCCCTCACTATAAATACTTCCCCTCACTATAAATACTTTCCCTCACTATAAATACTTCCCCTCACTATAAATACTTTCCCTCACTATAAATACTTTCCCAAACTATAAATACTTTCCCTCGCTTGAAATACTTCCCCTCACTATAAATACTTTCCCTCGCTAGAAATACTTTCCCTCACTAGAAATACTTCCCCTCACAAGAAATACTTTCCCTCGCTAGAAATACTTTCTCTCACTATAAATACTTTCCCTCGCTAGAAATACTTTCCCTCGCTTGAAATACTTCCCCTCACTAGAAATACTTTCCCTCGCTAGAAATACTTTCCCTCACTATAAATACTTCCCCTCACTATAAATACTTTCCCTCGCTTGAAATACTTCCCCTCACTATAAATACTTTCCCTCACTAGAAATACATTCTCTCACTATAAATACTTTTTCTCACTATAAATACTTTCCCTCGCTAGAAATACTTTCCCTCGCTTGAAATACTTTCTCTCACTATAAATACTTTTTCTCACTATAAATACTTTCCCTCGCTTGAAATACTTCCCCTCACTATAAATACTTTCCCTCGCTAGAAATACTTTCCCTCGCTTGAAATACTTCCCCTCACTATAAATACTTTCCCTCGCTAGAAATACTTTCCCTCACTATAAATACTTCCCCTCACTATAAATACTTTCCCTCGCTTGAAATACTTCCCCTCACTATAAATACTTTCCCTCACTAGAAATACATTCTCTCACTATAAATACTTTTTCTCACTATAAATACTTTCCCTCACTATAAATACTTTTTCTCACTATAAATACTTTCCCTCGCTAGAAATACTTTCCCTCGCTTGAAATACTTCCCCTCACTATAAATACTTTCCCTCGCTAGAAATACTTTCACTCGCTTGAAATACTTTCCCTCGCTAGAAATACTTTCCCTCACTATAAATACTTCCCCTCACTATAAATACTTTCCCTCGCTTGAAATACTTCCCCTCACTATAAATACTTTCCCTCACTAGAAATACATTCTCTCACTATAAATACTTCCCCTCACTATAAATACTTTCCCTCACTAGAAATACATTCTCTCACTATAAATACTTCCCCTCACTATAAATACTTTCCCTCACTAGAAATACATTCTCTCACTATAAATACTTCCCCTCACTATAAATACTTTCCCTCACTAGAAATACATTCTCTCACTATAAATACTTCCCCTCACTATAAATACTTTCCCTCGCTTGAAATACTTCCCCTCGCTAGAAATACTTTCCCTCACTAGAAATACTCTCCCTCACTATAAATACTTTTTCTCACTATAAATACTTTCCCTCGCTAGAAATACTTTCCCTTGCTTGAAATACTTCCCCTCACTATAAATACTTTCCCTCGCTTGAAATACATTCTCTCACTATAAATACTTTTTCTCACTATAAATACTTCCCCTGACTAGAAATACTCTCCCTCACTAGAAATACATTCTCTCACTATAAATACTTTTTCTCACTATAAATACTTCCCCTGACTAGAAATACTCTCCCTCACTAGAAATACTTCCCCTCACTAGAAATACTTTCCCTCACTAGAAATACTTTCCCTCACTATAAATACTCTCCCTCACTAGAAATACTTTCCCTCACTAGAAATACTTTCCCTCACTATAAATACTTCCCCTCACTATAAATACTTTCCCTCGCTTGAAATACTTCCCCTCACTATAAATACTTTCCCTCACAAGAAGTATTTTTCCTCACTACGAATACTTTACCTCACTACGAATACTTTACCTCACTATAAATACTTTCCCTCGCTAGAAATACTTTCCATCACTATAAATACTTCCCCTGACTAGAAATACTCTCCCTCACTAGAAATACTTTCCCTCACTAGGAATACTTTCCCTCACTAGAAATACTTCCCCTCACAAGAAATACTTTCCCTCACTAGAAATACATTCTCTCACTATAAATACTTTTTCTCACTATAAATACTTCCCCTGACTAGAAATACTCTCCCTCACTAGAAATACTTTCCCTCACTAGAAATACTTTCCCTCACTATAAATACTTTCCCTCGCTAGAAATACTTTCCCTCACTATAAATACTTTCCCTCACTAGAAATACATTCTCTCACTATAAATACTTTTTCTCACTATAAATACTTTCCCTCGCTAGAAATACTTTCCCTCACTATAAATACTTCCCCTCACTATAAATACTTTCCCTCGCTTGAAATACTTCCCCTCACTATAAATACTTTCCCTCACTAGAAATACATTCTCTCACTATAAATACTTTTTCTCACTATAAATACTTTCCCTCGCTTGAAATACTTCCCCTCACTATAAATACTTTCCCTCGCTAGAAATACTTCCCCTCACTATAAATACTTTCCCTCGCTAGAAATACTTTCCCTCACTAGAAATACTTTCCCTCACTATAAATACTTCCCCTCACTATAAATACTTTCCCTCACTATAAATACTTCCCCTCACTATAAATACTTTCCCTCACTATAAATACTTTCCCAAACTATAAATACTTTCCCTCGCTTGAAATACTTCCCCTCACTATAAATACTTTCCCTCGCTAGAAATACTTTCCCTCACTAGAAATACTTCCCCTCACAAGAAATACTTTCCCTCGCTAGAAATACTTTCTCTCACTATAAATACTTTCCCTCGCTAGAAATACTTTCCCTCGCTTGAAATACTTCCCCTCACTAGAAATACTTTCCCTCGCTAGAAATACTTTCCCTCACTATAAATACTTCCCCTCACTATAAATACTTTCCCTCGCTTGAAATACTTCCCCTCACTATAAATACTTTCCCTCACTAGAAATACATTCTCTCACTATAAATACTTTTTCTCACTATAAATACTTTCCCTCGCTAGAAATACTTTCCCTCGCTTGAAATACTTTCTCTCACTATAAATACTTTTTCTCACTATAAATACTTTCCCTCGCTTGAAATACTTCCCCTCACTATAAATACTTTCCCTCGCTAGAAATACTTTCCCTCGCTTGAAATACTTCCCCTCACTATAAATACTTTCCCTCGCTAGAAATACTTTCCCTCACTATAAATACTTCCCCTCACTATAAATACTTTCCCTCGCTTGAAATACTTCCCCTCACTATAAATACTTTCCCTCACTAGAAATACATTCTCTCACTATAAATACTTTTTCTCACTATAAATACTTTCCCTCACTATAAATACTTTTTCTCACTATAAATACTTTCCCTCGCTAGAAATACTTTCCCTCGCTTGAAATACTTCCCCTCACTATAAATACTTTCCCTCGCTAGAAATACTTTCACTCGCTTGAAATACTTTCCCTCGCTAGAAATACTTTCCCTCACTATAAATACTTCCCCTCACTATAAATACTTTCCCTCGCTTGAAATACTTCCCCTCACTATAAATACTTTCCCTCACTAGAAATACATTCTCTCACTATAAATACTTCCCCTCACTATAAATACTTTCCCTCACTAGAAATACATTCTCTCACTATAAATACTTCCCCTCACTATAAATACTTTCCCTCACTAGAAATACATTCTCTCACTATAAATACTTCCCCTCACTATAAATACTTTCCCTCACTAGAAATACATTCTCTCACTATAAATACTTCCCCTCACTATAAATACTTTCCCTCGCTTGAAATACTTCCCCTCGCTAGAAATACTTTCCCTCACTAGAAATACTCTCCCTCACTATAAATACTTTTTCTCACTATAAATACTTTCCCTCGCTAGAAATACTTTCCCTTGCTTGAAATACTTCCCCTCACTATAAATACTTTCCCTCGCTTGAAATACATTCTCTCACTATAAATACTTTTTCTCACTATAAATACTTCCCCTGACTAGAAATACTCTCCCTCACTAGAAATACTTTCCCTCACTAGAAATACTTTCCCTCACTAGAAATACTTTCCCTCACTATAAATACTTTCCCTCACTATAAATACTTCCCCTCACTATAAATACTTTCCCTCGCTTGAAATACTTCCCCTCACTATAAATACTTTCCCTCGCTAGAAATACTTTCCATCACTATAAATACTTCCCCTCACTATAAATACTTTCCCTCGCTTGAAATACTTCCCCTCACTTCCCCTCACAAGAAATACTTTCCCTCACTAGAAATACTCTCCCTCACTAGAAATACTTTCCCTCGCTAGAAATACTTTCCCTCGCTTGAAATACTTCCCCTCACTATAAATACTTTCCCTCGCTAGAAATACTTTCCCTCACTATAAATACTTCCCCTCACTATAAATACTTTCCCTCGCTTGAAATACTTCCCCTCACTATAAATACTTTCCCTCGCTTGAAATACATTCTCTCACTATAAATACTTTTTCTCACTATAAATACTTTTTCTCACTATAAATACTTTCCCTCGCTAGAAATACTTTCCCTCGCTTGAAATACTTCCCCTCACTATAAATACTTTCCCTCGCTAGAAATACTTCCCCTCACTATAAATACTTTCCCTCACTATAAATACTTTCCCAAACTATAAATACTTTCCCTCGCTAGAAATACTTCCCCTCACTATAAATACTCTCCCTCACTATAAATACTTTCCCTCGCTAGAAATACTTTCCCTCACTATAAATACTTCCCCTCACTATAAATACTTTCCCTCACTATAAATACTTCCCCTCACTATAAATACTTTCCCAAACTATAAATACTTTCCCTCGCTTGAAATACTTCCCCTCACTATAAATACTTTCCCTCGTTAGAAATACTTCCCCTCACTATAAATACTTTCCCTCACTATAAATACTTCCCCTCACTATAAATACTTTCCCAAACTATAAATACTTTCCCTCGCTTGAAATACTTCCCCTCACTATAAATACTTTCCCTCGTTAGAAATACTTTCCCTCACTATAAATACTTCCCCTCACTATAAATACTTTCCCTCGCTTGAAATACTTCCCCTCACAAGAAATACTTTCCCTCACTAGAAATACATTCTCTCACTATAAATACTTTTTCTCACTATAAATACTTTCCCTCGCTTGAAATACTTTCCCTCGCTAGAAATACTTTCCCTCACTATAAATACTTCCCCTCACTATAAATACTTTCCCTCACTATAAATACTTCCCCTCACTATAAATACTTTCCCTCGCTTGAAATACTTTCCCTCGCTAGAAATACTTTCCCTCACTATAAATACTTCCCCTCACTATAAATACTTTCCCTCACTATAAATACTTCCCCTCACTATAAATACTTTCCCTCGCTTGAAATACTTTCCCTCGCTAGAAATACTTCCCCTCACTATAAATACTTTCCCTCGCTTGAAATACTTCCCCTCACAAGAAATACTTTCCCTCACTAGAAATACATTCTCTCACTATAAATACTTTTTCTCACTATAAATACTTTCCCTCGTTAGAAATACTTTCCCTCACTATAAATACTTCCCCTCACTATAAATACTTTCCCTCGCTTGAAATACTTCCCCTCACAAGAAATACTTTCCCTCACTAGAAATACATTCTCTCACTATAAATACTTTTTCTCACTATAAATACTTTCCCTCGCTTGAAATACTTTCCCTCGCTAGAAATACTTTCCCTCACTATAAATACTTCCCCTCACTATAAATACTTTCCCTCACTAGAAATACTTTCCCTCACTATAAATACTTTCCCTCGCTTGAAATACTTCCCCTCACAAGAAATACTTTCCCTCACTAGAAATACATTCTCTCACTATAAATACTTTTTCTCACTATAAATACTTTCCCTCACTATAAATACTTTCCCTCGCTAGAAATACTTTCCCTCGCTAGAAATACTTTCCCTCGCTTGAAATACTTTCCCTCACTATAAATACTTTCCCTCGCTTGAAATACTTCCCCTCACTATAAATACTTTCCCTCGCTAGAAATACTTCCCCTCACTATAAATACTTTCCCTCGCTTGAAATACTTCCCCTCACAAGAAATACTTTCCCTCACTAGAAATACATTCTCTCACTATAAATACTTTTTCTCACTATAAATACTTTCCCTCACTAGAAATACTTTCCCTCACTATAAATACTTTCCCTCGCTTGAAATACTTCCCCTCACAAGAAATACTTTCCCTCACTAGAAATACATTCTCTCACTATAAATACTTTTTCTCACTATAAATACTTTCCCTCACTATAAATACTTTCCCTCGCTTGAAATACTTCCCCTCACTATAAATACTTTCCCTCGCTAGAAATACTTCCCCTCACTATAAATACTTTCCCTCACTATAAATACTTTCCCTCGCTAGAAATACTTTCCCTCACTATAAATACTTTCCCTTACAATAAGTATTTTCCCTCACTAGGAATACTTTCCCTCACTATAAATACTTTCCCTCACTATAAATACTCTCCCTCACTAGAAATACTTTCCCTCACTATAAATACTTTCCCTTACAATAAGTATTTTCCCTCACTAGGAATACTTTCCCTCACTATAAATACTTTCCCTCACTATAAATACTCTCCCTCACTAGAAATACTTTCCCTCACTATAAATACTTTCCCTCGCTAGAAATACTTTCCCTCACTATAAATACTTTCCCTCGCTTGAAATACTTTCCCTCACTATAAATACTTTCCCTCGCTAGAAATACTTTCCCTCACTATAAATACTTTCCCTCACTAGAAATACTCTCCCTCACTAGAAATACTTTTCCTCACTAGAAATACATTCTCTTACTATAAATACTTGTTCTCACTATAAATACTTTCCCTCGCTAGAAATACTTCCCCTCACTATAAATACTTTCCCTCACTATAAATACTTTCCCTCGCTAGAAATACTTTCCCTCACTATAAATACTTCCCCTCACTATAAATACTTTCCCTCGCTTGAAATACTTTCCCTCACTATAAATACTTTCCCTCGCTAGAAATACTTTCCCTCACTATAAATACTTTCCCTCACTAGAAATACTCTCCCTCACTAGAAATACTTTTCCTCACTAGAAATACATTCTCTTACTATAAATACTTGTTCTCACTATAAATACTTTCCCTCGCTAGAAATACTTCCCCTCACTATAAATACTTTCCCTCACTATAAATACTTTCCCTCGCTAGAAATACTTTCCCTCACTATAAATACTTCCCCTCACTATAAATACTTTCCCTCACTAGAAATACTTTCCCTCACTATAAATACTTTCCCTCGCTTGAAATACTTCCCCTCACTATAAATACTTTCCCTCGCTAGAAATACTTCCCCTCACTATAAATACTTTCCCTCACTATAAATACTTTCCCTCGCTTGAAATACTTCCCCTCACTATAAATACTTTCCCTCGCTAGAAATACTTCCCCTCACTATAAATACTTTCCCTCACTATAAATACTTTTCCTCACTAGAAATACTTTCCCTCACTATAAATACTTCCCCTCACTATAAATACTTTCCCTCACTATAAATACTTCCCCTCACTATAAATACTTTCCCTCATTAGAAATACTTTCCCTCGCTTGAAATACTTCCCCACACTATAAATACTTTCCCTCGTTAGAAATACTTTCCCTCACTATAAATACTTCCCCTCACTATAAATACTTTCCCTCGCTTGAAATACTTCCCCTCACAAGAAATACTTTCCCTCACTAGAAATACATTCTCTCACTATAAATACTTTTTCTCACTATAAATACTTTCCCTCGTTAGAAATACTTTCCCTCACTATAAATACTTCCCCTCACTATAAATACTTTCCCTCGCTTGAAATACTTCCCCTCACAAGAAATACTTTCCCTCACTAGAAATACATTCTCTCACTATAAATACTTTTTCTCACTATAAATACTTTCCCTCGTTAGAAATACTTTCCCTCACTATAAATACTTCCCCTCACTATAAATACTTTCCCTCGCTTGAAATACTTCCCCTCACAAGAAATACTTCCCCTCACTATAAATACTTTCCCTCGCTTGAAATACTTCCCCTCGCTAGAAATACTTTCCCTCACTAGAAATACTCTCCCTCACTATAAATACTTTTTCTCACTATAAATACTTTCCCTCGCTAGAAATACTTTCCCTTGCTTGAAATACTTCCCCTCACTATAAATACTTTCCCTCGCTTGAAATACATTCTCTCACTATAAATACTTTTTCTCACTATAAATACTTCCCCTGACTAGAAATACTCTCCCTCACTAGAAATACTTTCCCTCACTAGAAATACTTTCCCTCACTAGAAATACTTTCCCTCACTATAAATACTTTCCCTCACTATAAATACTTCCCCTCACTATAAATACTTTCCCTCGCTTGAAATACTTCCCCTCACTATAAATACTTTCCCTCGCTAGAAATACTTTCCATCACTATAAATACTTCCCCTCACTATAAATACTTTCCCTCGCTTGAAATACTTCCCCTCACTTCCCCTCACAAGAAATACTTTCCCTCACTAGAAATACTCTCCCTCACTAGAAATACTTTCCCTCGCTAGAAATACTTTCCCTCGCTTGAAATACTTCCCCTCACTATAAATACTTTCCCTCGCTAGAAATACTTTCCCTCACTATAAATACTTCCCCTCACTATAAATACTTTCCCTCGCTTGAAATACTTCCCCTCACTATAAATACTTTCCCTCGCTTGAAATACATTCTCTCACTATAAATACTTTTTCTCACTATAAATACTTTTTCTCACTATAAATACTTTCCCTCGCTAGAAATACTTTCCCTCGCTTGAAATACTTCCCCTCACTATAAATACTTTCCCTCGCTAGAAATACTTCCCCTCACTATAAATACTTTCCCTCACTATAAATACTTTCCCAAACTATAAATACTTTCCCTCGCTAGAAATACTTCCCCTCACTATAAATACTCTCCCTCACTATAAATACTTTCCCTCGCTAGAAATACTTTCCCTCACTATAAATACTTCCCCTCACTATAAATACTTTCCCAAACTATAAATACTTTCCCTCGCTTGAAATACTTCCCCTCACTATAAATACTTTCCCTCGTTAGAAATACTTCCCCTCACTATAAATACTTTCCCTCACTATAAATACTTCCCCTCACTATAAATACTTTCCCAAACTATAAATACTTTCCCTCGCTTGAAATACTTCCCCTCACTATAAATACTTTCCCTCGTTAGAAATACTTTCCCTCACTATAAATACTTCCCCTCACTATAAATACTTTCCCTCGCTTGAAATACTTCCCCTCACAAGAAATACTTTCCCTCACTAGAAATACATTCTCTCACTATAAATACTTTTTCTCACTATAAATACTTTCCCTCGCTTGAAATACTTTCCCTCGCTAGAAATACTTTCCCTCACTATAAATACTTCCCCTCACTATAAATACTTTCCCTCACTATAAATACTTCCCCTCACTATAAATACTTTCCCTCGCTTGAAATACTTTCCCTCGCTAGAAATACTTTCCCTCACTATAAATACTTCCCCTCACTATAAATACTTTCCCTCACTATAAATACTTCCCCTCACTATAAATACTTTCCCTCGCTTGAAATACTTTCCCTCGCTAGAAATACTTCCCCTCACTATAAATACTTTCCCTCGCTTGAAATACTTCCCCTCACAAGAAATACTTTCCCTCACTAGAAATACATTCTCTCACTATAAATACTTTTTCTCACTATAAATACTTTCCCTCGTTAGAAATACTTTCCCTCACTATAAATACTTCCCCTCACTATAAATACTTTCCCTCGCTTGAAATACTTCCCCTCACAAGAAATACTTTCCCTCACTAGAAATACATTCTCTCACTATAAATACTTTTTCTCACTATAAATACTTTCCCTCGCTTGAAATACTTTCCCTCGCTAGAAATACTTTCCCTCACTATAAATACTTCCCCTCACTATAAATACTTTCCCTCACTAGAAATACTTTCCCTCACTATAAATACTTTCCCTCGCTTGAAATACTTCCCCTCACAAGAAATACTTTCCCTCACTAGAAATACATTCTCTCACTATAAATACTTTTTCTCACTATAAATACTTTCCCTCACTATAAATACTTTCCCTCGCTAGAAATACTTTCCCTCGCTAGAAATACTTTCCCTCGCTTGAAATACTTTCCCTCACTATAAATACTTTCCCTCGCTTGAAATACTTCCCCTCACTATAAATACTTTCCCTCGCTAGAAATACTTCCCCTCACTATAAATACTTTCCCTCGCTTGAAATACTTCCCCTCACAAGAAATACTTTCCCTCACTAGAAATACATTCTCTCACTATAAATACTTTTTCTCACTATAAATACTTTCCCTCACTAGAAATACTTTCCCTCACTATAAATACTTTCCCTCGCTTGAAATACTTCCCCTCACAAGAAATACTTTCCCTCACTAGAAATACATTCTCTCACTATAAATACTTTTTCTCACTATAAATACTTTCCCTCACTATAAATACTTTCCCTCGCTTGAAATACTTCCCCTCACTATAAATACTTTCCCTCGCTAGAAATACTTCCCCTCACTATAAATACTTTCCCTCACTATAAATACTTTCCCTCGCTAGAAATACTTTCCCTCACTATAAATACTTTCCCTTACAATAAGTATTTTCCCTCACTAGGAATACTTTCCCTCACTATAAATACTTTCCCTCACTATAAATACTCTCCCTCACTAGAAATACTTTCCCTCACTATAAATACTTTCCCTTACAATAAGTATTTTCCCTCACTAGGAATACTTTCCCTCACTATAAATACTTTCCCTCACTATAAATACTCTCCCTCACTAGAAATACTTTCCCTCACTATAAATACTTTCCCTCGCTAGAAATACTTTCCCTCACTATAAATACTTTCCCTCGCTTGAAATACTTTCCCTCACTATAAATACTTTCCCTCGCTAGAAATACTTTCCCTCACTATAAATACTTTCCCTCACTAGAAATACTCTCCCTCACTAGAAATACTTCCCCTCACTATAAATACTTTCCCTCACTATAAATACTTTCCCTTACAATAAGTATTTTCCCTCACTAGGAATACTTTCCCTCACTATAAATACTTTCCCTCACTATAAATACTCTCCCTCACTAGAAATACTTCCCCTCACTATAAATACTTTCCCTCACTAGAAATACTTTCCCTCACTATAAATACTTTCCCTCACTATAAATACTTTCCCTCACTATAAATACTTCCCCTGACTAGAAATACTCTCCCTCACTAGAAATACTTTCCCTCACTAGAAATACTTTCCCTCACTAGAAATACTTCCCCTCACTATAAATACTTTCCCTCACTAGAAATACTTTCCCTCGCTAGAAATACTTTCCCTCGCTTGAAATACTTTCCCTCACTAGAAATACTTTCCCTCACAAGAAGAATTTTCCCTCACTAGGAATACCTCACCTCACTACGAATACTTTACCTCACTACGAATACTTTACCTCACTATAAATACTTTCCCTCGCTAGAAATACTTTCCCTCACTAGAAATACTTTCCCTCACTAGAAATACTTCCCCTCACTAGAAATACTTCCCCCTCACTTGAAATACTTTCCCTCACAAATGTATTTTCCCTCACTAGGAATACTTTCCCTCACTACGAATACTTTTTACCTTACTAGAACTACTTCCCCCACTAGAAGTACTTTCACTCGCTTGAAATATTTCCCCTCACTAGAAATACTTCCCCTCACAAAAAGTATTTTCCTTCACTAGGAATACTTTCCCTCACAAATGTATTTTCCCTCACTAGGAATACTTTACCTCACTACGAATACTTTTTACCTTACTAGAACTACTTCCCCCACTAGAAGTACTTTCACTCGCTTGAAATATTTCCCCTCATTAGAAATACTTCCCCTCACAAAAAGTATTTTCCTTCACTAGGAATACTTTCCCTCACTAGAAATACTATCCCTCACTAAAAATACGTCCTCTCACAAGAAATACCTTTCCTCACTAGAAATACATTCTCTCACTATAAATACTTTTTCTCACTATAAATACTACCCCTCACTAGAAATACTTTCCCTCACTATAAATACTTTCCCTCGCTTGAAATACTTCCCCTCACTATAAATACTTTCCCTCACTATAAATACTATCCCTCACTAAAAATACGTCCTCTCACAAGAAATACCTTTCCTCACTAGAAATACATTCTCTCACTATAAATACTTTTTCTCACTATAAATACTACCCCTCACTAGAAATACTTTCCCTCACTATAAATACTTTCCCTCGCTTGAAATACTTCCCCTCACTATAAATACTTTCCCTCACTAGAAATACTTTCCCTCACTAGAAATACTTTCCCTCACTAGAAATACTTTCCCTCACTAGAAATACTTCCCCTCACTATAAATACTTCCCCCACTAGAAATACT
Organism: Nemertoderma westbladi; assembly: GCA_032718475.1. Taxonomy (NCBI): domain Eukaryota; kingdom Metazoa; phylum Xenacoelomorpha; order Nemertodermatida; family Nemertodermatidae; genus Nemertoderma; species Nemertoderma westbladi. The sequence goes on along the minus strand of JAUCBJ010001042.1, from coordinate 10,490 downwards.
TTCCCTCACTATAAATACTTTCCCTCACTATAAATACTTTCCCTCACTAGAAATACTTTCCCTCGCTTGAAATACTTCCCCTCGCTTGAAATACTTTCCCTCACTAGAAATACTTTCCCTCACAAGAAGAATTTTCCCTCACTAGGAATACCTCACCTCACTACGAATACTTTACCTCACTCCGAATACTTTACCTCACTATAAATACTTTCCCTCGCTAGAAATACTTTCCCTCACTAGAAATACTTTCCCTCACTAGAAATACTTCCCCTCACTAGAAATACTTCCCCCTCACTTGAAATACTTTCTCTCACAAAATGTATTTTCCTCACTAGGAATACTTTCCCTCACAAATGTATTTTCCCTCACTAGGAATACTTTCCCTCACTAGAAATACTTTCCCTCACTAGAAATACTTCCCCTCACTAGAAATACTTCCCCCTCACTTGAAATACTTTCTCTCACAAAATGTATTTTCCTCACTAGGAATACTTTCCCTCACAAATGTATTGTCCCTCACTAGGAATACTTTACCTTACTACAAATACTTTCACTCGCTTGAAATACTTCCCCTCATTAGAAATACTTTCCCTCACAATAAGTATTTTCCCTCACTAGAAATACTTTCCCTCACTAGGAATACTTTCCCTCACTAGAAATACTCTCCCTCACTATAAATACTTCCCCTCACTATAAATACTTTCCCTCACTATAAATACTTTCCCTCACTAGAAATACTATCCCTCACTAAAAATACGTCCCCTCACAAGAAATACTTTTCCTCACTAGAAATACATTCTCTCACTATAAATACTTGTTCTCACTATAAATACTTTCCCTCACTATAAATACTTCCCCTCACTATAAATACTTTCCCTCACTATAAATACTTTCCCTCACTAGAAATACTATCCCTCACTAAAAATACGTCCCCTCACAAGAAATACTTTTCCTCACTAGAAATACATTCTCTCACTATAAATACTTGTTCTCACTATAAATACTTTCTCTCACTATAAATACTTTTCCTCACTATAAATACTTTCCCTCACTAGAAATACTCTCCCTCACTATAAATACTTTTTCTCACTATAAATACTTTCCCTCGCTAGAAATACTCTCCCTCACTATAAATACTTTCCCTCACTAGAAATACTATCCCTCACTAAAAATACGTCCCCTCACAAGAAATACTTTTCCTCACTAGAAATACATTCTCTCACTATAAATACTTGTTCTCACTATAAATACTTTCCCTCACTATAAATACTTCCCCTCACTATAAATACTTTCCCTCACTATAAATACTTTCCCTCACTAGAAATACTATCCCTCACTAAAAATACGTCCCCTCACAAGAAATACTTTTCCTCACTAGAAATACATTCTCTCACTATAAATACTTGTTCTCACTATAAATACTTTCTCTCACTATAAATACTTTCCCTCACTAGAAATACTATCCCTCACTAAAAATACGTCCCCTCACAAGAAATACTTTCCCTCACTAGAAATACTTCCCCCTCACTATAAATACTTCCCCTCACTATAAATACTTTCCCTCACTATAAATACTTTCCCTCACTAGAAATACTATCCCTCACTAAAAATACGTCCCCTCGCAAGAAATACTTTTCCTCACTAGAAATACATTCTCTCACTATAAATACTTGTTCTCACTATAAATACTTTCTCTCACTATAAATACTTTTCCTCACTATAAATACTTTCCCTCACTAGAAATACTCTCCCTCACTATAAATACTTTTTCTCACTATAAATACTATCCCTCACTAAAAATACGTCCCCTCACAAGAAATACTTTTCCTCACTAGAAATACATTCTCTCACTATAAATACTTGTTCTCACTATAAATACTTTCACTCACTATAAATACTTCCCCTCACTATAAATACTTTCCCTCACTATAAATACTTTCCCTCACTAGAAATACTATCCCTCACTAAAAATACGTCCCCTCACAAGAAATACTTTTCCTCACTAGAAATACATTCTCTCACTATAAATACTTGTTCTCACTATAAATACTTTCTCTCACTATAAATACTTTTCCTCACTATAAATACTTTCCCTCACTAGAAATACTCTCCCTCACTATAAATACTTTTTCTCACTATAAATACTCTCCCTCACTATAAATACTTTCCCTCGCTAGAAATACTCTCCCTCACTATAAATACTTTCCCTCACTAGAAATACTATCCCTCACTAAAAATACGTCCCCTCACAAGAAATACTTTTCCTCACTAGAAATACATTCTCTCACTATAAATACTTGTTCTCACTATAAATACATTCTCTCACTATAAATACTTCCCCTCACTATAAATACTTTCCCTCACTATAAATACTTTCCCTCACTAGAAATACTATCCCTCACTAAAAATACGTCCCCTCACAAGAAATACTTTTCCTCACTAGAAATACATTCTCTCACTATAAATACTTGTTCTCACTATAAATACTTTCCCTCGCTAGAAATACTTTCCCTCACTAGAAATACTTTCCCAAACTATAAATACTTTCCCTCGCTTGAAATACTTCCCCTCACTATAAATACTTTCCCTCATTAGAAATACTTTCCCTCACTAGAAATACATTCCCTCACAAGAAGAATTTTCCCTCACTATGAATACCTCACCTCACTACGAATACTTTACCTCACTACGAATACTTTACCTCACTACGAATACTTTACCTCACTAGAAATACTTTCACTCGCTTGATATACTTTCCCTCATTATAAATACTTCCCCTCTCTAGAAATACTTTTCCTCACTAGAAATACTCTCCCTCACTAGAAATACTTTCCCTCACAAGAAGAATTTTCCCTCACTATGAATACCTCACCTCACTACGAATACTTTACCTCACTACGAATACTTTACCTCACTACGAATACTTTACCTCACTAGAAATACTTTCACTCGCTTGATGTACTTTCCCTCATTAGAAATACTTTCCCTCACTAGAAATACTTTTTCTCACTATAAATACTTTCCCTCACTAGAAATAATTTCCCTCACTATAAATACTTTCCCTCACTAGAAATACCCTCCCTCACTATAAATACTTTTTCTCACTATAAATACTTTCCCTCACTAGAAATACTTTACCTCACTACGAATAATTTCCCTCACTAGAAATACTCTCCCTCACTAGAAATACTTTCCCTCACAAGAAGAATTTTCCCTCACTAGGAATACCTCACCTCACTACGAATACTTTACCTCACTACGAATACTTTACCTCACTAGAAATACTTTCACTAACTTGATATACTTTCCCTCATTAGAAATACTTTCCCTCGCTTGAAATACTCTCCCTCACTATAAATACTTTTTCTCACTATAAATACTTTCCCTCACTAGAAATACTTTACCTCACTACGAATACTTTACCTCACTAGAAATACTTTCACTCATTAGAAATACTTTCCCTCGCTTGAAATACTCTCCCTCACTATAAATACTTTTTCTCACTATAAATACTTTCCCTCACTATAAATACTTTCCCTCACTATAAATACTTCCCCTGACTAGAAATACTCTCCCTCACTATAAATACTTTCCCTCGCTAGAAATACTTTCCCTCACTATAAATACTTCCCCTGACTAGAAATACTCTCCCTCACTAGAAATACTTTCCCTCACAAGAAGAATTTTCCCTCACTAGGAATACTTTACCTCACTAGAAATACTTTCACTCGCTTGAAATACTTCCCCTCACTATAAATACTTTTTCTCACTATAAATACTTTCCCTCACTAGAAAAACTTTCCCTCATGTAAATACTTCCCCTCACTAGATATATTTTCCCTCACTAGAAATACTTTCCCTCACAAGAAGTATTTTCCCTCACTACGAATACTTTACCTCACTAGGAATACTTTCCCTTACTAGAAATACTTTCCTTCACTATAAATACTTTCCCTCACTATAAATACTTCCCCTCACTAGATATATTTTCCCTCACTAGAAATACTTTTCCTCACAAGTAGCCGCACTACTTACCTACTAAGTTTGGTTCAATTTCAAATCAGCGATGCCGATAAATTCGCGTTCAAAGATTTACCAGACAGACAGACGGACGGACAGACGGACATGCCCCATTTGCCCTATATGAACCGTATGCCAAGACTCGCCGACTACGTGTCTCGCCCCACAAATTATCTTTGGGTCGAGTGTGAAGGCCATCAGCTGTGTGAAATGTTAAACACACGCAGTAATGCTAGTCTATGGAGAAATTCAACTTTGCCACAGAGTGGTAGGGCATAAACAAACAGTATGGGTGAACTAAGTACAGAAATATTGGCAACTTCATCGATTTGTACTAAGCCTGTATAGAAATCCATTACATAAGCCATTTTTCATTGTGAACAGCTGTCAATGAATGTCTAAATACATTTAATTTCGTGACAAATTAATGTCAAAAATACGAATTATTTCGAATACCACACATATAATCGATCTGAAATTATGTAACACGATTATGAACCACCAAAGCAATGTACTTGCAAAATTTCATCAAAAACGCCAGGCAGGAAGTGCCTGAACCTGGATTATTATCAGTGAGTGAGTCAGTCAGTCAGTGTTATATGACCGGAGATTTTTACATTAAGTGTCCTGCTGTCGAGCGGGCTCCTAATAAAAAATACAATGTTTTAAAAATTATATACCCATGTCGACCAGTGTTATTCATTTATTAAACTATACTTTATTTATACTATTACAATACTGTAAACGCTCATTCGTTTTAGTTGCGTGGTTGAGAACTAAATCGATGATTTTCTGTAACTTCAGTTTCAGTTACAGTATTCAAAATTCGTAATTACAGTTTCGGTTACAGTATTCAAAATTCGTAATTACAGTTACAGTTCAATTACAGTTCTCAACACTTGCTGTCACTGATATCAGTTCAATTATAGCAGATTTGCCTCGTCTGTTGGAGTTAATTCCACAATTTTCCATTACAAAATCATAACATCTAACTCATGGTCGATTCGTGTAAAACATATTATATAATGCCAGGGGGTTGAGAAAATGGACGGATAGTTAGTGAGTGTTCAACCATGGGAGTTAGTGTGGCGCCATGTTTAACTATTAAATATACAATGAGTTGCAAATTATAAATGGATGAAATGAGGAAGTTCTACCTTATTTGTGTATATCGAGTTCGTTGCCCCCCCCCAGATTGATAATAAATCAGCACTATGTCATTAGCGTTACAGCCTAGAGCAGCTTAGCTAGCAGGTACATTCGCTTTCCATTACATAATGTCGGCCCTACTCGTCTAAACCCGTTACATATGCCCTACACAAAAGGCATAATAGCCACTGAAGGAGCTGGTTCAATAGAAATCCAAGACTTAAAGGGGCCACTATTAATAAGAGTTTCCGTCTAAACGATTGCCAAGAAATCTCCAACCTCTTTAACTCGGGCAGAAGGCACCGACAGGGGGGGGGGGGGGGGGGGGGGGGGTACTAGCTATCGGTAACTACAGGGGGGCGGGGAGGGACTGTAGATAACCAATCTCCCATTGTCCCAAGGCGACAGTCCTGTCCATTGGACAAGGCTTGGCCATCCATATCAGGAGCCACACATTTCTTCATTTATATAAATAATGTTGTAATTAGGGATTAAAGTTACTTTTAATAATTCCAGGTAGAGTTTTTACCATTGCGTTCTTTATCTAAAGACTTTATCCTTACCTCGTACTTTGTTCACCTTTCTTTGAGAAGGCAAAGTACATATAACGGTTAATAACATTACTCGTCATCCCAACATGACCATAGAAATTCATTGAAAACAAAGTAATTATTATTTAATGACGAATTGACGTCACGTTAAGTAACTATCACGTGAACTTCGGTTGTCTAGTTATACCAAATAAATTTTCATATAATAAAAAATTATTCGGTGCGATTCTACAATAAAAAGAACCAACTACTACTGGTCGCATTTGTATTGTGGTTTATAAATTATTAAATATTCAATTAATGGTGGATAATGGAAATATTTATTCGATGTGGGTATTATTGATCTAACCAACAACGCATTAACATTTATTGATATGGTGGATAATTAGATTATACAACAACTCTTGCGGTTATATCGTCATAAACTATTAGTGCTGGGTTCGGTTATTACTTTGTAATCATTACAAATGGCGGTCAATCACGGATTGGCGTATCAGCTGTTTATTCACAATGTGCAATACGGTGAGTATACCTCTCGCAGTTCATTAAATACATTTATGGTCATCTGGATGGGGGGGGGGGGGGGGGTATGAAAAATACCAGGTTTTCACTTTTCGGTCGAAATTCTACTGGAATTTTATATATGCGTACATAATTGCCACATATCCCTAGGGAGAGAGGGGGGGGGGGGGGGGGGGGGGGGTACGTTATTAGTCTTATATATAGGTTACGTTATTTTATCCGAAAAGTTCCCCAAGTGCGTTTTGTGGCGTATTTCTCACAATCAGTCAGCTATATATTATTATAATAATACTATTCAATATAACTTTATTATTCGGTGCCAGACACGTTAATCAGCGTGGCTATAAATCCTGTATATATATTATGTTTGTACAGGGGTGGTTATATTTATTGTAACCATTTTGGTAGTGGCTGTACATCCAAAACCAACAACTTCACCCAAACAACCAGAGGCCAAGAGAAAGAACCCATGCGACGCCGGTTAGTTCACCCTATTTATAGTACTTGCACAGCTCAGGCACACCCCGTTTCTGATTAATTAAAGACCCCTTAGCACATACAGACAGTCAGCAGCGCTGTAAACAGTTTAAGTACTTTGTTAAAACAGCAATCATCCAAGAGGATTTCGATAGTAACCGGTTACCAGTGGTTGATAGTGTCTCTGGTCCTACACGGAATTCTATTTAATATTTTTTTTCAATGGGGTCTAATCTTGTATGATTTGAACTTGCCATTCGTTTGCTATTTTAATCGCCTGTTGTAAAATTAGCCCAGACCTACACGAAACCAAAGTTGATATGACAAATGATATAGTTGATATGTTGTAGCTCAGTAGCTCGAACCTGGTCCTATAGGGGATGTTAATATTGCCTAAATTCTAGATCATTGAACTAGAATCATTTATTACTATTTTTTATCTAGTATCATAACCGGTGCGCAATTGTGCATGTCAAATCTCATGGCATTTTACCATCAATATATTTTACACACTTGTAAAACATATAAATGATTGTGCAATAAACATTACAATTGATCTACATTTAGGCTCATTGCAGTGCCAGAATTATCCAATATATTATTGATATGTAATCTCGTATATTAAATGCCATTAAAATCAACCATTTTGATGAGCGTCAGTGGAGGAATAATGTACATCAAAGCAGCAATAGGCGCAATAGGGTGCAGCGCAACGAAACCACTCAATCAGAGTTAGTTGATGAGCAATAGGGTGCAGCGTAACGAAACCACTCAATCAGAGTTAGTTTATGAGCAATAGGGTGCAGCGCAACGAAACCGCTCAATCAGAGTTAGTTGATGAGCAATAGGGTGCAGCGTAACGAAACCACTCAATCAGAGTTAGTTGATGAGCAATAGGGTGCAGCGCAACGAAACCACTCAATCAGAGTTAGTTGATGAGCAATAGGGTGCAGCGCAACGAAACCACTCAATCAGAGTTAGTTGATGAGCAATAGGGTGCAGCGCAACGAAACCACTCAATCAGAGTTAGTTGATGAGCAATAGGGTGCAGCGCAACGAAACCACTCAATCAGAGTTAGTTGATGAGCAATAGGGTGCAGCGCAACGAAACCACTCAATCAGAGTTAGTTGATGAGCAATAGGGTGCAGCGCAACGAAACCGCTCAATCAGAGTTAGTTGATGAGCAATAGGGTGCAGCGCAACGAAACCACTCAATCAGAGTTAGTTGATGAGCAATAGGGTGCAGCGCAACGAAACCACTCAATCAGAGTTAGTTGATGAGCAATAGGGTGCAGCGCAACGAAACCGCTCAATCAGAGTTAGTTGATGAGCAATAGGGTGCAGCGCAACGAAACCACTCAATCAGAGTTAGTTGATGAGCAATAGGGTGCAGCGCAACGAAACCACTCAATCAGAGTTAGTTGATGAGCAATAGGGTGCAGCGCAACGAAACCACTCAATCAGAGTTAGTTGATGAGCAATAGGGTGCAGCGCAACGAAACCACTCAATCAGAGTTAGTTGATGAGCAATAGGGTGCAGCGCAACGAAACCACTCAATCAGAGTTAGTTGATGAGCAATAGGGTGCAGCGCAACGAAACCACTCAATCAGAGTTAGTTGATGAGCAATAGGGTGCAGCGCAACGAAACCACTCAATCAGAGTTAGTTGATGAGCAATAGGGTGCAGCGCAACGAAACCACTCAATCAGAGTTAGTTGATGAGCAATAGGGTGCAGCGCAACGAAACCACTCAATCAGAGTTAGTTGATGAGCAATAGGGTGCAGCGCAACGAAACCACTCAATCAGAGTTAGTTGATGAGCAATAGGGTGCAGCGCAACGAAACCGCTCAATCAGAGTTAGTTGATGAGCAATAGGGTGCAGCGCAACGAAACCACTCAATCAGAGTTAGTTTATGAGCAATAGGGTGCAGCGCAACGAAACCACTCAATCAGAGTTAGTTGATGAGCAATAGGGTGCAGCGCAACGAAACCGCTCAATCAGAGTTAGTTGATGAGCAATAGGGTGCAGCGCAACGAAACCACTCAATCAGAGTTAGTTGATGAGCAATAGGGTGCAGCGCAACGAAACCACTCAATCAGAGTTAGTTGATGAGCAATAGGGTGCAGCGCAACGAAACCACTCAATCAGAGTTAGTTGATGAGCAATAGGGTGCAGCGCAACGAAACCACTCAATCAGAGTTAGTTGATGAGCAATAGGGTGCAGCGCAACGAAACCACTCAATCATAGTTAGTTGATGAGCAATAGGGTGCAGCGCAACGAAACCACTCAATCAGAGTTAGTTGATGAGCAATAGGGTGCAGCGCAACGCAACCACTCAATCAGAGTTAGTTGATGAGCAATAGGGTGCAGCGCAACGAAACCACTCAATCAGAGTTAGTTGATGAGCAATAGGGTGCAGCGCAACGAAACCACTCAATCAGAGTTAGTTGATGAGCAATAGGGTGCAGCGCAACGAAACCACTCAATCAGAGTTAGTTGATGAGCAATAGGGTGCAGCGCAACGAAACCACTCAATCAGAGTTAGTTGATGAGCAATAGGGTGCAGCGCAACGAAACCACTCAATCAGAGTTAGTTGATGAGCAATAGGGTGCAGCGCAACGAAACCACTCAATCAGAGTTAGTTGATGAGCAATAGGGTGCAGCGCAACGAAACCACTCAATCAGAGTTAGTTGATGAGCAATAGGGTGCAGCGCAACGAAACCACTCAATCAGAGTTAGTTGATGAGCAATAGGGTGCAGCGCAACGAAACCACTCAATCAGAGTTAGTTTATGAGCAATAGGGTGCAGCGCAACGAAACCACTCAATCAGAGTTAGTTGATGATAATACAGCCGGACTCATATTAAGGCGCCACACAGCAACATCGAAAACAATTAAGGGTGGCTGAATATTATTCATATTGTATTCATTTTAACGCGATGTAATACAACACGTTCGTGGGGCGTCGCGCACCACGCGAACTTGAGCAAGTTCGAAACAAGTTCGATTTGATCTGGAGTCAAAAGTTCGAGAGGTATTTGCCCGTAACTTTCAAAAATATTGGAACTTTTTCTCTAGTATGCCCATACAAAATTTGGTTGAAAATGGTTAAAATCTTCAAAAGTTATTTACGAATGAATTTTTCATTAAGACAGCAGCAGACAGACAGACATGCGGCATGAAATTTTGCCCTATTTACTAATTATAATTGTGCGCTAAGGCTCGCCTGACTGCGTGGCTCGCCCCACACACGCCTAAGGCGTTTACTAAACTGCGGCCCATTGATAACTACCCGACAAATTAATTAATTAAACTGATAAAAAGCAAATAATCAGCAAAATATTTAAACGATAAATGGTCGAAAAGAAAGTAGTTTACTGGTTTGTGTTTATGCGAGCTAAAAATCACCTGATATATTTTAGACTGGATCGAAATCTGTACATTCCAACAGACAACTCTACACACTCATCTGCTCAACAGAGCCGAAGTGTGGAAAAAAATAAGCCGCGCAATAACTGTAGATAATAATAGTGGCGGTGAACTAAATATATAATGTAATTTACTTTCCTTCTGAGTGAAAGTAAAAGGCCAAAATATGATAGCCCACTCCATAGCGAATAAATCTTCATCCGTCCAGGTAGCTCAGCTGTCTTAGACACACACACCCGTCTGATGATAACCGGAACTTTGAAATCTAGGTGCCTGGTCCGAGCCTCAATAGGCTCGGTTGATCATACTGTTATATTACATTACAACAGTAGATTA
>JAUCBJ010001041.1:0-17913 GCA_032718475.1 Nemertoderma westbladi | reverse complement strand
GCCTAGCGGCCCGATAAGGAACCGACTTTTTATTTCAAATAAAAGAGACAACGAGCTCGGCTCGGTCTTGCACGATTGGGCACGATTAAGTTCGACTTGGCTTGATCGGCTTGGCTCGGCTCGGCTCGGTTCGGCTCGGCACGGCTCGGCTCGGCTCGGTTCGGCTCGGCTCGGCTCGGCTCGGTTCGGCTCAGCACGGTTCGGCTCGGCACGGCTCGGCTCGGCTCGGCTCGGCTCGGCTCGGCTCGGCTCGGCTCGGCTCGGCTCGGCTCGGCTCGGCTCGGCTCGGCTCGGCTCGGCTCGGCTCGGCTCGGCTCGGCTCGGCTCGGCTCGGCTCGGCTCGGCTCGGCTCGGCTCGGCTCGGCTCGGCTCGGCGCGGCTCGGCTCGGCTCGGCTCGGCTCGGCTCGGCTCGGCTCGGCTCGGCTCGGCTCGGCTCGGCTGCGGCTCGGCTCGGCTCGGCTCGGCTCGGCTCGGCTCGGCTCGGCTCGGCTCGGCTCGGCTCGGCTCGGCTCGGCTCGGCTCGGCTCGGCTCGGCTCGGCTCGGCTCGGCTCGGCTCGGCTCGGCTCGGCTGCGGCTCGGCTCGGCTCGGCTCGGCTCGGCTCGGCTCGGCTCGGCTCGGCTCGGCACGGCTCGGCTCGGCTTGGTTCGGCTTGGCTTGGCTCGGTTTGGCTCGGCTCGGTTCGGCTCGGCACGGCTCGGCTTGGCTCGGCTCGGCTCGGTTTGGCTCGGTTCGGCTCGGCTCGGCACGGCACGGCTCGGCACGGCTCGGCTCGGCTTGGCTCTTCTCGGCTCGGCTCGGCTCGGCTGCGGCTCGGCTGCGGCTCGGCTCGGCTCGGCTCGGCTCGGCTCGGCTCGGCTCGGCTCGGCTCGGCTCGGCTCGGCTCGGCTCGGCTCGGCTTGGCTCGGCTCGGCTCGGCTCGGCTCGGCTCGGCTCGGCTCGGCTCGGCTCGGCTCGGCTCGGCTCGGCTCGGCTCGGCTCGGCTCGGCTCGGCTCGGCTCGGCTCGGCTCGGCTCGGCTCGGCTCGGCGTCGGCTCGGCTCGGCTCGGCTCGGCTCGGCTCGGCTCGGCTCGCGCATGGCTCGGCATGGCTCGGCTCGGTCTCGGCTCAGCTCGGCTCGGCTCGGCTCGGCTCGGCTCGGCTCGGCTCGGCTCGGCTCGGCTCGGCTCGGCTCGGCTCGGCTCGGCTCGGCTCGGCTCGGCTCGGCTCGGCTCGGCTCGGCTCGGCTCGGCTCGGCTCGGCTCGGCTCGGCTCGGCTCGGCGCGGCTCGGCTCGGCTCGGCTCGGCTCGGCTCGGCTCGGCTCGGCTCGGCTCGGCTCGGCTCGGCTCGGCTCGGCTCGGCTCGGCTCGGCTCGGCTCGGCTCGGCTCGGCTCGGCTGGCGGCTCGGCTCGGCTCGGCTCGGCTCGGCTCGGCTCGGCTCGGCTCGGCTCGGCTCGGCTTGGCTCGGCTCGGCATGGCTCGGCTCGGTTCGCCTCGGCTCGGCTCGGCTCGGCTCGGCTCGGCTTGGTTCGGCTCGGCTCGGCTCGGCTCGGCTCGGCTCGGCTCGGCTTGGTTCGGCTTGGTTCGGCTCGGCTCGGCATGGCTCGGCTCGGCTCGGTTCGGCTCGGCTCGGTTCTGCTCGGTTCTGCTCGGCTCGGCATGGCTCGGCTCGGCTCGGCTCGGCTCGGCTCGGCTCGGCTCGGCTCGGCTCGGCTCGGCTCGGCTCGACTCGGCTCGCGGCTCGGCTCGGCTCGGCTCGGCTCGGCTCGGCTCGGCTCGGCTCGGCTCGGCTCGGCTCGGCTCGGCTCGGCTCGGCTCGGCTCGGCTCGGCTCGGCTCGGCTCGGCTCGGCTCGGCTCGGCTCGGCTCGGCTCGGCTCGGCTCGGCTCGGCTCGGCTCGGCTCGGCTCGGCTCGGCTCGGCTCGGCTCGGCTCGGCTCGGCTCGGCTCGGCTCGGCTCGGCTCGGCTCGGCTCGGCTCGGCTCGGCTCGGCTCGGCTCGGCTCGGCTCGGCTCGGCTCGGCACGGCTCGGCTCGGCTCGGCTCGGCTCGGCTCGGCTCGGCTCGGCTCGGCTGCGGCTCGGCTCGGCTCGGCTCGGCTCGGCTCGGCTCGGCTCGGCTCGGCTCGGCTCGGCTCGGCTCGGCTCGGCTCGGCTCGGCTCGGCTCGGCTCGGCTCGGCTCGGCTCGGCTCGGCTCGGCTCGGCTCGGCTCGGCTCGGCTCGGCTCGGCTCGGCTCGGCTCGGCTCGGCTCGGCTCGGCTCGGCTCGGCTCGGCTCGGCTCGGCTCGGCTCGGCTCGGCTCGGCTCGGCTCGGCTCGGCTCGGCTCGGCTCGGCTCGGTTCGGCTCGCCACGGCTCGGCTCGGCTCGGCTCGGCTCGGCTCGGCTCGGCTCGGCTCGGCTCGGCTCGGCTCGGCTCGGCTCGGCTCGGCTCGGCTCGGCTCGGCTCGGCTCGGCTCGGCTCGGCTCGGCTCGGCTCGGCTCGGCTCGGCTCGGCTCGGCTCGGCTCGGCTCGGCTCGGTCTGAGTCGACTGCCCGTGCTGCTCGAAGGGCGCAAAAACATATATCGAAGGGTCAAAGCAAAACTCACGTGCTGCTCGAAGGGACAAAGTCAAACAATGTGTCTATTATTTGATGTAATTCACGTGCTGCTCGAAGGGCGCAAATACATATATCGAAGGGTCAAAGCAAAACTCACGTGCTGCTCGAAGGGACAAAGTCAAACATTGTGTCTATTACTTGATTATCTCACGTGCTGCTAGAAGGGCGCAACTACATATATCGAAACAAGCCCCCCCCCCCCTGTCTTGTATTTTAATTATATCAGAAATCCTTGCCTTCAGTACAAATATCTAAAAATTCATTCACCTGAAGTATGGGTAACATTATAAATTCGTTTTTCGCACAGTAGAGTTAACTAAGCAAATACCCTCCAGGTTGACTGAATGATTTTATTAATGTTTGCCATGCATAATGTACTACATTTGGGTCCCATGACCCACCCCATTGAACAGCTTTGCTTACATCTGATAGAGAGTAATCCCAAATTAACTTCCCTCTACGAAAATTACCAAATTAACTTCCCTCTACGAAAATTATTTTAATTAAATACATACAACATAGCAGTCAACTCTGCAGTCAACAGTACACAATAACTAAAATGGCATTCAGCTTACCAGCTATTCGCATTTAAGCTAATAGATATTCGATTTCATTCGATTCAGTGAGTGTGTGAGGGCTATTGGGAGAGCAATCAGCTTATGATGTAATACATTAGAATACCACGGCTTTTGTTTGCTTACTGTCTGAGTTGTAGAGTGAGGAGAAAACTTGGCAGAGAAAGCATTTCCTTGTTAGGTGGCCATTCCTATTGTAATATCATTACTAGGCTATCTCTATTCATTTTTCATGAGTGCCAGCTGGTGTTTTTATCATTGCGCCTATGGCGTTTTTTCGTTTATGTCCATTTTTCGAGCCCACGGCTCATGGACGAAATAGCGGAACATACCAGGGACCTTAGAATCGCGGTATCTAGCCGCTGTGAAAATTTCATCAAAATCGTTAGAGTAGTTTTGGCTGTAGATCAGCCAGTCAGTCAGCCAGCCAGCCAGCCACGAGCAATTCTTACAGTAATGAACCTCTCGGTTCCTAATTATATAACTAGTGACGGGCCTAGCGGCCCGATAAGGAACCGACTTTTTATTTTAAATAAAAGAGACAACGAGAATTAGTATAGAACTAATCATTACAGTATGTAAAAATACAATCATATTTCATACAATAATTATTAATAAATTCAATCTATTATAAGTTGCTCAATTCTAGAACAAAAACGACATGCAACTAGTGAAGACCTCGTTTTGGAATTTCGAAAACACGCTAGTGCGATGCGCGATATCGTGTTTAGTTAATAAATTGAAAACTCCATCAATTCATGTGCAACCAGTAATAAGAAATCGCGATAAATGTAATTAAATAAAAATTATTCTAGAAAAATTTTCCTCAAAAAGTATGAAGTCTTGGCATTGGTGACGCGAAACTAGGCTAGTGAGATTCAGGATATTGCGTTTAATATAAAAATCGCAAACGCTATCGAATTCCATAAAGGCGTTAATAAAATACTGCAACTTTTTTAAAATTTGTAAAATTCTAGAACTAGAAAAAATTAATTTTTGAACGGCGCGGTTTGGGGTTTCGAAACATGGATAGACTGAAAGAGGACATCGAATTAGGTTGAAAAATGAAAACCCCATCGAATTTGGACAAAGCGTTCCGGAGTTATAGCGGATCGAAAAAAATTGACCCCCCCCAGTCGCAAAAAATTTACAGTAATTTAAAATTTTGCAAAAAAAAATTTTTGCGTTATTTTTGATGGCGAATCGATTGGCAGTACTGGCTACGAAAATTTTTTTTTGAAATTTTTGGTCAGAAAAAAAACATGGAAAAAGTATATTTTTAAAAAGATTTGTCTTTGCCTATGGTCAGAGAAAGATCCAACTCTGTAACTTGGCAATCGCTCAAATCCATTCAGCTGAATGGCACAGTAGAGTAAACTAAAGTAAATTCCCTATACAATGTTCTGAAGGGGAGACTGAATGAGAGTATTCCAACAATAAAACATTTTGCAATAATGTTGGCATTAATGTAGCCAACTCACTGTGTACGTAACAGTCATTCAGCTTACATTAGAGTTACATTAGCAGAGTGAGATAGATTTCAAACTAAACCAACCAGTTAATATTTGCTTTGACAGAGTGTCCAAGGGCCTAAACAAACAGTATGGGTGTACTGAGTACAATAATCTTGGCAACCTCATCGATTTATACTAAGCCTTGTGTAGAAATGCATTACATAAGCCATTTTTCATCACGACACCAGCTGTCATTGGTGTTATTTTACCATTGCGCCTATGGCGTTTTTTCGTTTATGTCTATTTTTCGAGCCCACGGCTCATGGACGAAATAGCGGAACATACCAGGGACCTTAGAATCGCGGTATCCAGCCGCTGTGAAAATTTCATCAAAATCGTTAGAGTAGTTTTGGCTGTAGATTTGTCAGTCAGTCAGTCAGTCAATCAGTCAGTCAGTCAGCCAGCCAGTCTCGAGCAATTCTTACAGTAATGAACCTCTCGGTTCCTAACTAGTGACGGGCCTAGCGGCCCGATAAGGAACCGACTTTTTATTTCAAATAAAAGAGACAACGAGAATTCGTATAGAACTAATAATTATGTAAAAATACAATCATATTTCATACAATAATTATTAATAAATTCGATCTATTATTAGTTACTCAATTCTAGAACAAAATCGACCTGCAACTAGTGAAGACCTCGTTTTGGAATTTCGAAACCACGCTGGTGCGATGCGCGATATCGTGTTTAGTTAATAAATTGAAAACTCCATTAATTCATGTGCAACCAGTAATAAGAAATCGCGATAAATGTAATTAAATAAAAATTATTCTAGAAAAATTTTCCTCAAAAAGTATGAAGTCTTGGCGTTGGTGACGCGAAACTAGGCTAGTGAGATTCAGGATATTGCGTTTAATATAAAAATCGAAAACGCTATAGAATTCCGTAAAGGCGTTAATAAAATACTGCAACTTTTTTGAAATTTGTAAAATTCTAGAACTGGAAAAAATTAATTTTTGAACGGCGCTGTTTGGGGTTTGGAAACATGGATAGGCTGAAAGAGGACATCGAATTAAGTTGAAAAATGAAAACCCCATCGAATTTGGACAAAGCGTTCCGGAGTTATAGCGGATCGAAAAAATTGACCCCCCCCCAGTCGCCAAAAATTTACAGTAATTTAAAATTTCGCAAAAAAAATTTTTTGCGTTATTTTTGATGGCGAATCGATTGGCAGTACTGGCTACGAAAAAATTTTTTTTGAAATTTTTGGTCAGAAAAAAAAACATGGAAAAAGTATATTTTTAAAAAGATTTGATGTCTTTGCCTATGGTCAGAGAATGATCCAACTCTGTAACTTGGCAATCGCTCAAATCCATTCAGCTGAATGGCACAGTAGAGTAAACTAAAGTAAATTCCCTATACAATGTTCTGAAGGGGTGACTGACAGAGAGTAATCCAACAATAAAACATTTTGCAATAATGTTGGCATTAATGTAGCCAACTCACTGTGTACGTAACAGTCATTCAGCTTACTAGCAGAGTGAGATATTTCCATAGATTGCATTGGGAAGAGTAATTCAGCTGAGGCGATATTAGATTTCAAACTAAACCAACCAGTTAATATTTGCTTTGACAGAGAGTGCAGGGCCTAAACAAACAGTATGGGTGTACTAAGTACAATAATCTTGGCAACCTCATCGATTTATTACTAAGCCTTGTGTAGAAATGCATTACATAAGCCATTTTTCATCAGGACACCAGCTGTCATGGGTGTTATTTTACCATTGCGCCTATGGCGTTTTTTCGTTTATCTCTATTTTTCGAGCCCAGAGGCTATGGACGGAGTAGCCGATCATGCCAGGGACCTTAGAATCGCGGTATCTAGATGCTGTGAAAATTTCATCAAAATCGTTAGAGTAGTTTTGGCTGTAGATTAGCCAGTCAGCCAGCCAGT
Source organism: Nemertoderma westbladi (assembly GCA_032718475.1). Classification (NCBI taxonomy): domain Eukaryota; kingdom Metazoa; phylum Xenacoelomorpha; order Nemertodermatida; family Nemertodermatidae; genus Nemertoderma; species Nemertoderma westbladi. The sequence goes on along the minus strand of JAUCBJ010001041.1, from coordinate 11,354 downwards.
CAGCTAACAATTCTTACAGTAATGAACCTCTCGGTTCCTAATTATATTTGTTTGGTTTCTACCATTTTTTTAGGGGCTCACATTGAAATGGATAAAAAAATAACCCCGCAATTTTATTTTGATAAATTATCTTTAAATGTTTATGCCATGCATACTGTATGTTATAACTAATGCGAAGTAGATATAATTACTGTACTCTGATATTCTGAAGGAGCTTATCAATAAACAGATTGATGCCATTAATTGAGAAGCTTCTAAACAATGAAAGGGTATTGCCTGATAACTTTGAGGTACATCATGTATCTGAGACTGTGCCCACAGATATCCCCATTGGTGACATCTCCTTTGCTGAAATCAAGACTACAGCTACAGTAGGTGCATCAAATCCAATCCTGCCATGAGTAGATGGTGTGCCATCTGAGGTCTTTAAAATGTTAGGAGCTCATTTACCCCGTTATTGTGGACATGTATAGGACAAAGAGAGTCCCTCAAGAACTGAAAACAAGTAAGTTGGTCCCAGTCCCAAAGAAGGTCAACATAACAATCGCATCAGTGATCCTGTTGAGAGACTGTTACTTGGGAACCAGAATGGGTTCCGTAAAGGTCCTGGGAACATGCAGCCTACTGTATTCTGTCACTTAGAAGGATACTCGAAGAGTTATCAAAAAAGAAAGACAGATATCTGACTATTATCTGATTTTTGATTATGTTCTACTGCACGTTGGTCGTTTTGTAAATTCCAAGAAGACCAAAATCATGACAGTCAACCTTGACAGGCCTCAAGAAATGTACGATCGTAATGGTATAAGCTCTAAGGACGGCTTGATTGAGCACCTTTCTTGAACACGTGGATGACCTTTTCTACTTGGGATCATGGATCAGAAAGTCGGGGGAAAACCTTCGGATACGTAAGGGGGAGGCATGGGCAGCGTTAATAGCCTGCCCATGATTTGGATTTGGATACAATAAAACGGAACCTTAAGGTTCGATTATTTATGGCAGCAGTAGTACCAGTAGGCCTACTCTTATATGGGAGTCCATGCTGGGCTCTAACTGCAGAGGATACCAAATCTCTGAATGGCATATTCACAAGAATGCTGCGCCGGGTTCATTGTGTCAGTACAATTAACGCATCTCCAATCAGACTCTATACAACATTGGAGGTGTTCCATTAATCTCCCCTAGCTTGACATTTGAACGGAACCGCCTCCGCTCTGCAGGACATCGCTGTCGCCGTGAGGACCAGCCAGTGCATAATATTGTGCTTCATTGGCGCCCCCATGGAACGAATAAGTATGGTGGACAGCCCATGTCTTTCTTGAGACGCATCTTAAAGGACACTGGCCTTGAAGATGCGGATGATCTAGCAAATGTCATGGGTGATAGGGAGTTGTGGCGGCGCAATTTTGTCGACAAGCCGGCACAGCATTCCTAATATTTGTGTAATATATATATAATGCAGCTGCAATGTAGCATACCGATCGTATAGTAGTAGTATATATATCACATTTTTAAAATTATTTATATTAATAAATTATTTAAATTTATAAATTATTTTACGGAGTCATAGAAAAAAATATTACGGAGTCATAGAAAAAATGTTACGGAGTCACTTGATATTGCTTTGGGCAAATTTTTTTTTTTTAAATACAAATATAATGTATGATTGGTGACACTTTATATTACTGGTGTATACCATATCCTGGAATATTGTGTCTTTATTCAGGTATCTGGAACACCCCCCCCCCCCCCCCCACCCCACCCACCTCTCCATATTTGGAACCTTCATGAGATTGCATGGATTTTGAAACAGAGAGATTTTCACCAACATCGCAATATCATCCACCATACCGTAGTTGAGCCAGAATTTTTATTAATGCTTTCAATCTTTAGCTACAAGCTTTTGGAAAAGTGTCTCCGGTGATGGATTGTAGTGATGGATAGCTGGCCATACAAGGATTCCGAATATATAAGACAAACTGAATGTACAGTCCCTATCTCATTCTATGTCAGGGACTGTATGTAGGCCATATATTATATTATTATTTAAAAAATAAATCATATTGTAGAACATTTTGCTTATGTATAAATATACATACAGTACAGTATATTAATCTGAATATGAGGTGGAGAAATAATTGTTTTGTTATTATTGCTCGTAATTGTAATGTTATTTTTCGTGCTAAAGCCGTTTGTTTTTGGCCTACACTGTATGGCTCACAAAAATTAACTTATTTGCGATATATAGCAGTTTTTTGGATGCTAATCACGATTATAGAACTCAAGTATAACAATTGAGAACATATTTGGTAATTTTGAAAGTACCCCCTGGGGCACTAAAAAAACAAGGACAGTAGTATGCAAATATGATAATGAAAAATCACCACAAAATCAATTTGATTTTATGACAATAAGGGTTTTGTGACGTTGATCACGAATTTAACACTGAAATATAAAAATATCGTACCTTGTTGATTTGGGATTTTTGGATATGCGTCAATGCGCGGCACGAAAAATACAAGTACTGTAGCACAAATTTGATAATGAAAAATCATTACCAAACCAACCTGATTTTAAGACATTATGGGTTTTCTTGGACGCTGATCACGAATATGACACTCAAAATATCCTAGTATCTAACCAAATTAGATTTTTGCCATTTGAAATTTTATGCTGCTTGTAAATTTTCATCCCACCAGACAAGCATCAAAAACGATAGTTGCATGTAGTTGCGTTACCAGGAATGATTTTTATCGTGATCAGCGGGCAGCGACCCTTAAAACCAAATATAGCTTCAGAATTACCAAACCAAGGGAAAAATTTTACAGTTTTTAATTTTTTATACTTGTACTTTTCGTTCTGGGGCACCAGAGAATGGCACTAAAATTGGGTTTGCATTACCAGATATATTTATACAGTACTTGTTTTTTTAATGTATGTTTTTTACTTGTATTTTTCCCTGGGGGACCAAAATAGCACCGCAAATGATTGTTTCATTGCCAGAAAATATTTTAAACAAGTTTTATCGTGATCAGCGACCTCGAAAACCCTTTTAAAACCAAAATTGTAATTTTTGAGCTAATATCTAAAAAATTTCAAAAATTTTTATTGTACAATAAAATAACCCGATAACTACGGTGGTGATTTCCGGCCATTTACTACTTTATCGAGTATTTTTTTCATTTTTTTCGAAAGTAAGTATTTTTTTCATTTTTTTCGAAAGTAAGTATTTTTTTCATTTTTTTTTTCGAAAGCAAGTATTATTTTAATTTTTTTCAAAAATACGTATTTTTTTTCCATTTTTTTCGAAATTTTTTTTTCATTCTTTATGTAGTGATTTCAGGCTTTTCGTTTCATTTCCTATTCATATGCAGTAGAGTAATGTGGTAATGTAAAGTAGTGGGACAATAGGCCCTTTTCACTGTGGCAGTACAGTGTTAGTTCCGGTCCGGTAGTAGGCCTAATTGTTTTGTTTACGTCCCTGTCAGTAACAAATAGGTCGTTCCTGTTTGCGGGCATACATTTTGGTAATCTCTCTGGTTACAGTAGTTATAATGACATTTTTGTCTTGTCATTTATAGCGGTGGATTGAATATACAGTAGTAGCCTAGCTTACAGTAGACTACTACCATAAATACCATTACAGTAGAACGTTATACAGTAGAATAGTGAATAGTACAGGCCTACTGTTAGCGAATCAATTCCGCTAACCACCCCACAAAGTTGGGCCAGCGAGACCCTTAAGTAATATTGGGAGTACGAGGTTGATTGCCAATCAACCTCGTATCACCCCAATAAGCGGGGACGACAAACTCCAAAGGAACACACAATGGGGGTCAGAGGTTATACCTCCGAGAGAGAGAGAATGACAGTAGAAAGGGGAAAACACTCCCAGAGAGATGGGAGGGCGAGAATTAGGTTATCAGCCAATGGGGGGCAGGCATCCGCTGAGTAATATGGCCAAACCAGAGCAGTATATTACCGGTTGGTGTTATTAATTGATTCAGTTATCTCAGTACAGTTAGGGCAGAACGGTGACTTTTGTTACCGTCACCGCCACCATTACCGGTTGTCAGTATCTGTGCAATACAAACCATCAACATTCAGTTATCTCATTATCTCAGTACATCTATTATATCATATACATATATGTGAACAACAGCGAACTCTTTTACACATGGCGGGGACGCGTAAACAAAACAACCAGGATAAATTGGGATTTTCAGATCCCGTCACAGTAACAAAATTCCAAGCTGCCCGAGACTGTGACTGCCAGCCACAGTAACCAAACACCAACCACCCGAGACTGTGACTGCCAGCCACCGATAAGTAATAAAGACCAAAGATGAGTCGAGAAGGAGAGACGACACCGCCGCGGACCCCGGACGACAACCCAACGATCCGCAAGGCCGCGACGAGACGGTATCAACTCACGACGCCGGGGTCGTCGACGATAAGCGATCCGGTGGCCCAGGTGGAGGGCGGCCGTCTACCACAACGAGGACGAGAGGACGAGCCGAGAGAGAGGAGAGACGAGTCGACGCACGACGGCGGTCGACATACCGATGTCGCCGGCCAGCCACAGGCCGATGGCGACGGATGGCCCACCGGAACGGCGACGGTGGGGCCGCCGGTACGACGCCGAACACGGAGAGATGGAGGGGATGTCGGCGACGAGGACGTCGGGGTCAGCGACCGGCTCCGACGAGCCTACAACGCGACCCGAAAGCAGCTGAGGGAAGCCAAAGGAGGGGCCAAGATAAACCAGGTGAAGCTAGAGAAGCGGCTAGGTGAGTCGAATAAACATTTTGATTACTTAGTACGCTTTGGGCAGTGAGAACTAGCCGGTGAGAGAGCGAGAGAGGTTGCCACCGAACTGTTTGAACTGTGGGAATGCAGGGGTATGGAGTCTGGTGTAGTGTACATAGGGCCATACTTAGTCGATGCCCGGGGAATAAAATTAGTGGGTTGGAGGGGACCGCAGGAGGGCGAATCCGAGGTTAACCCCGAGGATTCGGTCTCGTCGGTCGGAGAAAATTCCGGAAGGCGGGGGAAAGTTAGTAGACGGGAAGGCGGAGGGAGTCCGTCGCAACCGACAAGTCTGCTACATCCTCCGCAAAAGTAAGACGGGTGCTAGAAATCGATCTGGCGTGCCAACTCGATCTGGCCTCGCTAGACCAGAGAGAATTAGAGAGACAGTTAGAGGAAGAGAGTGCGTTAATAGAGAAGGAGAAAGAACTGGTTAGAGAGAACAAAGAGAGGGCCGAGAGGGTCGCGAGAAACTTTAGGGAGTATGAGGAGATAGAAACGAGGGAAAGAAAGGAGCGAGAAGAGCGCGAGGCGGCGAGGGAGGCGAGAGAAGAGAGTGAGCGAAAAGAGCGTGGGGCGAGACGGCTTGGGAGGATTGCGAGAGAGGCAGAGTTAGGCGATCAGAGTTCACGAGAGGATAGAGAGAGAGAGAGTGAGAGAAAACGTGTGCGGGATGGTATGCATGCCCGGCTAAGGGGGCTTATGCAGTACCAGACGAAGCATAAGCGCCGACTGGAACTGGCGCAGATGGGGCTGTCAGAGAGCGAGGCTGGCTCGGGTAGTATTTACGAGGAGCCAGAAGTTAGGGAAATATTTATTAATACCCCACCTACAGGGACCGGACGACAGACCCAAGACTGGTGTGACCGTACGGGCTGGGGGGGGGGGGGGGGGGGGGTAATAATAACAATACAGTAGATAACGTTAATATTAATAGTACCGTAGTGGATAATTCTAATCAAACTTTCATTGCAGCAAATAATATTTTGCCCGATAGTAGTAATTTAAACCTGAACGATTTTAATATAAATGTAGGAAATAATTCAAATAATGTAGATTCGAATTTACAAAATAATCCAAATAATTTAAATAATAATCTAAGCCCGAGTATGCAAAATAATTCAAATAATATAATTACGCAAAATAATTCAAATAATTTAAATTTAAATACACAAAATAATTTAAATAATAATCCCGTTTCAAATTCGAATAATTCTAATAATTTAATTAATTTGGAAAGTGATGTTGATAATGGTGCTATTAATATAAACGCGGCAAACGCAGGTGGCCCGGCAAATGAGAGCCTGGTAAGCCACATAGTTAGTAGGCAGGAGGTGGCGGGGGTGAGAAACCCCAATGAGGGCCTGGTAGGCCACGTAGTTAGTAGGCAGGAGGTGGCGGGGGTGAGAAACCCCAATGAGGGCCTGGTAGGCCACGTAGTTAGTAGGCAGGAAGTAGCCCGTAGAAAGGAAGTAGGAAGTAGAGTCAACCCGAGGTGGGCCTGGTAGGCCACGTAGTAGTAGAGAGAGAGGCGGGGGTGAATAGACCCAGCCGTAGTAGAGACAGTGCGTCGACTAGAGAGGGGTGTAGAAGTGAAGTAAGAGATAGTGAAGTTAGATGTGGCGAGTGGGGGGGGGGGGGGGCTACGGGCGCCCCACCACGGAAGATTAGTGGCGAGAGAGGGGGGGTAGAAAATGTCCGACAAGAGGGACGTAGAAGTGTAGTAAGAGATAGTGAAGTTAGAAGTAGCGGGTGGGGGGGGGGGGGGGCTACGGGCGCCCCACCACAAGAGATTAGTAGCGAGAGGGGGGGGCAGAGAGTGTCCCACAGGCGTCGGCGGATAATGCGCGGAGCAAGTTAGGTGAACCGCGGCACCCGACGACGGAGAATAGTAGGGGGATGGCGAGTATCCCCAGGAGGGTCCAGCCAGACAGAGTAGAGTCAGATGTTAGCGCCGAGAGTGGGCGAGCGAGAAGATGTCAGTCAGAAGATAGAAGAAGATTAGTAAAGTTTAACCGAGAGGTCAAAGAAAGAAGAAGATTAGTAGAGTTTAATCGGGAGGTCGAAGAGAGAAGAAGTGAAGATAATAGAAGAGTCGTTGCTAGGAGCAACCGGAGAGCGAGGACGGATAGCGAGCCGTCGATAGTAGAGATGGAGTTAGGGAGTCAGTGGGGTCGAACTTCGGGAGATTGCCGTCGCCCCGGAGAGACGCACCGCACGCCAGGAGAGGGGTACAGGATGTACCGATACGAAGACGAGAATAGGAGAGGGGATCGAAGAGAAACTTCCCGACGGGATATAGCTGCCGATCGAGAGTACGGTAGTCGCGGGGAGATTCGAGATTCGAGAAGATTAAACTTCGGTTCGGAAGGGCACATGCAGACTGCAGGACATACTGTAGGCCTTACTGCACATACTATTATAGGCCATGCTGGGAGAGATAGTGTAGGCGATAGGGTAGCGCGAACGACGGGATTAAACCCGGAAGTCGCGGAGTACATACCGGTAGGTAGGCGAGAAGTAGATAGGCCTATATCGGTACAGGTACAGCAGCATGACTATAATACACAGGGACATAACATATATCCAGGGGAGGGGAGAGTTATTGCAGATAGATGTATGGGCCCCAATATATTAACATCAACCCCAGTACCAAACATACCGGTGGGGGGGGGGGGGGGGGGGGGGCAGGGTGACATTCCCCCATTACAATATCAACAATATACTCGAACAGCAATGAGAACATCGAACCCCCTGGACGAGAACAGGTCGTGCGACACGGAAATATGGAGGGGGCCGCTACCCCCAATGATATATCCGACGCAACATAGAGAAACAACAGATAGGACGAACGGACCGCACCCAACAGAAGAGTCTGTACAGCATCCCTCGAACCCATTAGAAGCACAGGCAATGGGAATGGCGACACTAATCGATGCATTAAAGACCAGGATCGAGTTACCACCAGTCCAGCCATTTAAATTCGACGGAAGTAGGCCGGAAGAATACCTGCAATTTCGGCGCATGTACAGCAACGAGATATTAAGTAAGAACTTGACGCAGGCGGAGTGCCTAAAATATCTACAGGTGTATACAGGAGGCCCAGCATACGACATCGTGAGGCAGTACCAGGGCATCGAGGGTGGCTTCACGACAGCATGGCGGGCGCTAGACAGGGAATACGGACACCCAGCCAAGATCATCCGGCAAACCCTGAGAGGTATAACATCGGGTGGCCTACAGGACAACCCCGTTAGCATAAAGACCTTTGCGAACAAGGTCGAGAAGGCGTTAATCGTGTTAAAGACGCTAGACGCGCCATACGAACTCAACGCATCTAATAACATCACCACGATAGCGCAGGCACTGCCGATCTGGCTGCGGAGCAAGTGGAGGAAGATCGCCTTCTCCACTCGAGAGAAGAAAGGTGCAGAACCGGGCCTAGAAGAAATGTCGAGCTTCCTAAACTACGAAGCCGAGTTGATCACAGACCCAGTCTATAGTGAGGATAGTTTGGGGAAGGCGCCAAAGATCGAATACAACAGGCCTAAACCCGAACACAATCCTGCAGACCCATTCTCGAGAGTAAGACAGTCACTACCACATGCGGCCACACAGGGGACTGCTAGTCCACAGTTAGCTGGTAGTAGGGCCACACCGTGGCAGGGACAGAAAGAAAATAACACCACAAATAAACACAATCCCAACATACCCAGTAGGCCGAGTCTAGATAACCAAAACACTAAATCGGTAGATATAAACCTACGCGCGATACGTGAAGGACTATACAGGGAACGCTATAATCCAGGATTCGAATGTCAATTACATCGGGACGGAACCCATAAGACCATGAGTTGTAAGCACTGGCAAGCGTTGCCCAAACAAGATCGTATAGCCTACACAGACGCAAACGGACTATGTCATCGATGTGTGGTAGAAGGACACAGATCCGGAGAGTGTAGAGAAACAGCAGTTAGAGAGTCCGAGACTGGAGGCCAAACAATGGCTACAAGCACGACAGTGGCAAGAAAGAAGAGAAAAGTACTACTCGGGGTAGTACCAGTGAAGATATCAGGAGAGGGCGGTCGATCAGTAACGACATTAATGCTGGTCGACAGTGGAGCAGCCTTCACGCTGGTGGAGAACTGGGTGGCCGAAGAGATAGGGCTAAAGACGAGGCCGAATAGAATGGCGGTAACTACCGTCTCAAGTAAAGATGAGGTCCTGGAGATGAGGACGGGACGGTGCAGGATATCAGCGATTGCACCGGGATGCGACTATGGGGCGACCATCGACCCCATCCACGTGATAGAATCGATAAATATCAACGCCAGGCGACCAACCAACATCGAAGTCGAACAATATACATTCCTGGACGGTATCGATTTTTCAATACCAGAGGTGGACGTTAGGAAGGTATCCATTATAGTCGGAATGGACTGCCCGACGGCCCACGAGAGAATTAAGACGGTCTTCGGCGAAGACAGACAGCGGGATCCGACGGCGATCCTCATGCCGTTCGGATGGACGCTTAGCGGCCCAGTTAAAACCAAGATTCCATCCAGAGTGATGGAGACATCAGGGTGCATGTTACCAGGCACTGTAGACGCAGAGGACGCAGAAGAGAGACCAGAAACGGTAGATAAGCCAGATGGGGAAGTAGAAGTAAGAGAGTGGGCGGAGGAGAATGGATTTGAGTTCCACTACATTATTGTTTGAGTACACTACTGCTCTATGATGTTGTACTGATGGTACCGGTACCGGGCATGCTGCCTACTGGAACACAGTAATTCTGTAATAAATACCCTCTATTTTAAGTATCTCAGTTGAATATGGCCTCTAAGAATCCCAATAAACATTCTGGAGGTGGACATCGAAATAAATCGCACTCCCATCACCTGAACGATGACAGCTCGCTTCGTTCCGGTTCCCGGTATTCCCCCATTACTACCGTAGATGCGGGGGATGCTGACTCCGACGTGTTTCCCGATTATGACACTGATTTAGGAAAAATTCTCTCCGCTATGAATAGCCTCAGGGACGACATGGAAGGTAAATTCGACTCAGTCTTCCACGAATTGTACACCATTCGTGATTCGGTTACGGATCTGAAAGAAAACGTAAGTGAGCTTTCTTCCATCCTGGAAGGTAAGATTAACAACCTCTCTGAGCGAATAACATCCTCAGATAGGATGCATCTGAGTGATCGTGTATATAGTCGCCGTTGGAATATTATTCTGTATGAAGCGCAAACCATTTCTCTATCCGGTAAGGAAACAAATGTTGAAACGAGGAAAATCGTTACTGATATTGCGGTCAGTATTGGCCTCCCCAACCCTCATCTTGCCGCCTGTCATCGCCTTTCCCAAAAACCCAAAGCCCCTATCATTCTGAAATTTGTCCAACTAGAAGATACCTCTAGTTGGCTATCTAAATGGAAACAGTTCAGCGAGAAGGGTTTGACGATTTCTCAAGATATACCCGCTGAACTACAACCTATACGGAGGGATCTCCTCCGTATGAAGAAGACGTTCACAGCGGATATACGGTCAATGACACGGCTTGTTATCGACTACAAGCACTATCCCTTTATCTATCTACGTCACCGCAACGGAACTGTTACTACCTCCACTATTGTTCCGACGGTTCCGGTCATTCCTGACATACGTCATTCAGTATCCGTTCCTCGTGATTTGGGTGACAGTGCGTGAGTTAGCACGTTGCGCATATTGGGGTTCATAATCTGATCAGGCCTGTATGTTAAAACCTGTACCGGTACATTATAAACCATACAGCCATACCTGATAAAAACCACTCCTGAATTCTAATGTCTAGTCTGTTTTTTGATCTGCCCTTCATGTGCCCGTTTATCTGGTGTTAGTAAAAATAGTAAATAGTAGGTACGCCTAAAGATAGACTTATACACAATGAATTTAAGGGTCCTACTTTAATTGTTCACTTCGCTATTATTAAGTACTTTGTTTTAATCACCTAGAGGGTACCAGAGCCGGATGTGACATTAATAAACCCGTATTTCTTTTCGCTATGGTTAGATTAAATACAAACGATCTTCTGTTGTTTACATCAATGTTAAAATAATATTGTCAATAATATTATTATATATATATTGTCAATATTGTTAATAAATTATCGGTAATTTAGTTAAAATGTTAAGGAATATTTTGATAATAGTTAAATTTAATACACCCTTTTATCTGTTATCTGTTGGTCGCCAACCCAAATAAATAACTAAATATATATAATGTCGATAATTTTAGATTCAATTAAAATAGACACTTCGTTTTTCCTTCCAGTCAGTGTTCAATAAACATATATTTGTTCTGGTTATATAAATATTATTCGCCACCTATGTTGATTGCCTTGTTAAATTACCCTGAGGTATTATTTCTTTTGTGTTCCTTTATAATTGTATTTTACTTTGTTTTGCGTTGCCCCATCCAGTACGTACCATTAGGCAACATTGCCTAACTTGTTCTGTTCGAGTTCTTTGTATTGTGTTTTACAAGTTATACCTTATTTAGTTT
>JAUCBJ010001040.1:0-86078 GCA_032718475.1 Nemertoderma westbladi | reverse complement strand
GTTGATTCGACGTCATCTTATAAACGTTTAGATATTCGTTCTAAAATGGTCCATTCCATTTTGGAGTCTCAACCTTTCGATCCTTTTTCACTCTAACCGACCACGATTTTGTGTTATCAACCATTCCGTAGGACTAAGGTAAGCTGTTGTTATTCACCAGTTATATAATCTATAAAATAAATCAAGAACTATATTTTTTCATAGAGTTTTGTTAATTCAAAAATTTAATAAAGTGACTGTGGACACAGCATAAATTTCACAGTCACACATAATCCCTCACTGTTCATATATCCTGGAAGCGAACTTAGATCCTGGAACCGAACTTAGATCCTGGAGTGAACTTAGATCCTGGAAACGAACTTAGATCCTGGAAGTGAACTTAGAACCCAGATCTGAACTTAGATCCTGAAAGCGAACTTAGATCCTGGAAGCGAACTTAGATCCTGGAAGCGAACTTAGATCCTGGAAATCCTGGAAGCCGCAAATAATCAGATAATGCTTCCATATATTAAAAATCTTTAAAGAGCGGTCCATGGGTCGAATGTCTACTAAATGAGGGTTGCAAATATTAACTAGTTTCACCCCTGATTCCTCTAGTAAAATTTCTTCCCAAAAGTGGTTTCTTATGGTATTTATTGTTACTTCATTATTGGGACTCTAGATAATTACTTTATATAATTAATATTCTACTTAAATTGTTTAAAAAATTTCTAAAAATGTGACTGTGCTATACATTATACTTTAATATATACTTACAAATACTATTTACTGATACACATTAAATTTTTATAATACTTACTGGTATATAAATAGTATTTAATTTTTCAAGGGTAAGTATATCTTTCAATAAACATTAAAAATTTATAGAAAAATATTTAGATACTTTCAACTCATCCTTAAAATCTCTGTCTATACCAACATACTTAAGTAAGTGTCTGTCAGCTATTAGATCCTATATAAATATAATTTACTTACATAACAAAATTTTTCCCTGCCGACTGAATTCGCGAGAGTGAAACGGGTGGGGCGATAATGCATTCCCTTCATTATCATTCAGACCCAGAATATTTATGTAAAAACATTTAGAACCCATGCAGGCATGGAATATCTGAACCGTGGACAACCGGTTATCCCATATATTCTGCAACAAATATCACCACCACATACTTGCCCTATATTTACTTGAAAATTTTAAATAAATAATTTTATAAATTTTAATAAATTGTATACATTACATGTACCAGTATATCTAAGTTAACTAACCTTTACTGAAAGCAAAGTCACATCAAAATCTATATTGTTTTCATCAAAACCTATTTATTGTCCTCAGTAATTTAATTTACTGTTTAATGTACTCTGTCAATAGGAAAAGTTACATTTGAAAAATCAAACATGTCTAGGAAAGGATTCGACAGACCAAGGACATCTGTCACTGGAAATATTTCCAGCTGCCCCATGATCATGATAGCTTTGCAGCATATGGAAACTTAAAGATGTATAATTTTTTAAAGTTTTGAGACAAACTTGGCCATCATATTATGTCGACAACGATGGTGCATTTCAGCAAATTACTTGATAACTTGATGACAATTTGTTATCATTCAAATATTCTTCCAAATGCACACTCTTAAAAAAAGTTCAGTCAAATTGACAAAAAAAAATATAGAATGACAAGATATATCTAGTTAAATACACTTGTCCTTTATCTTGTCAGAATATTCGGGATATTCTTGTCAAAAATATCTGGTGAAAACTTCAATTAATATCTTGTCAGGATCTATATCATATCTTGTCAAAATAGACATGTGGAAATTTCAATCTTTCAGAATTGGCAAGATATATTAACAATATTTGTAAGAACATATTGTTAAATATTTGACAAACATATAAAAACCAAATATTGCGAATTTTGTTTACAGATATACAGATATTTAAAAAACTCTCTAGAGATACACATTGTAAAACAATATTAGCTTCAAAATTTGTGTATGTGTTGAGATAAGGAATAGAACCTATAAAAATCAAGCTGACAGCCATCATGTCCACAAATTAATTTATCCTTATTCACGTTAATGTTATGCATAACCCCCAAAGGAAAGAGGTATATTGCCAAGGAAATCAATTCAACATTACAAACACTGCAAAACACCATGATTGCAACTGTCATGTATATACTGGTACGTATATTAGGCAATACCTGTACGTATTCCAGAATAAAGTATATAAAGCTATAAGGCTCTGTGCTCATCTTTAACTTTCTTTCGTGGTGGCTTGCAGTCACAGTTTACAGTGATTCCTGAATTTCATACTGTGACGGGATCAGGGGATCCCAACCGGTTTATTAGGTTACGCGTCACCGTGTAATTGAGAAGAAGATAGTTTGTCGTTATCGTTCTGATATTGTTATAGGTTAACTGATATAAAATATGATTGCACAGTTGACAGAATTGGTATGTGAATGATAATATAAATGTTGTACCGGTAGTGACGGTGACGGTACGAAATGTCACCAGTCTGCACTGAGTGACTGAGTAAACTAAACTGACCGGTATGGTATGCAATATAATATATGTGATTGTCACTCCTACATTACTTTGGCCTCTCAATCTAGCGGATGCTTCCCTTGCCCTTATTGGCTAATAGTCTCATTCTCGGCTCTCACCTCTGTGGGAGTGCTTCCCCCCCGCTGCTGTTACTTTCCCTCTTGAGGTGGTTTGACCTCTAACCTCCCTTTGTGTGGCCTTCGGGGCTGTGTGTTGTCCCCATTATTGGGTGTGATACGAGATTACTTGTGATTAATCTCATATCTCCAATATTGCTGAAAAAGGGCGCCACTTCCCAACTAGTGAGGCGGAATTGAATCCGCTCACAGTTACTATGGTTGATCTACCACCCTACACCCGCGCTTAGTAGTGTGGTTGATTTAAAACCTGCCCCACCCCACCCGCGCTTAGTACTGTGGTTAATTTAACACCTGCCCCACGCCAAATTATTTAACGAAGGAATATGTATCTTCAAATGTATATGTATATTAATATTAAATAAATAATATTTATATATTTATTTGAAAGATAAATGAAAGCATTATTATGTTGTATAAAATTATTTTTTCTATTTGAGTTATAATGATAATTATTAAATTTTTAGATAACAATGATATCCTCCTGCAAAGGAGCGATTTGCGACGGTGTTTCGGGCCCGTATGCCAATTGTAGTTGCTACGACTCTAAGTTATCATTCAGTTTTATATGGAATATAAAAGCCAAAGTCAATATCCCTGGATCTATCGATAAGGAGGGGCAAGTAGTTCAACCACATCCCTTCATATCGAAATCCTTCACATTATTATTTGCCAACGAATATGCACTAACCGTAAGTTTATTATATTTTTTTAATAATTATTTACAATGTTTAAAATCTTATAATAAATATGTTTGATATAAATTTAATTTAATTGTATCGTATTCCTGAACAAAGAGTTTTCAGAAAAGATGTGTAATTAATTTAATATTATTTAGAGCCGGAATCAGCCATTTACTAACGTCGATCTCAGAAGAAACATCCGCGAGAATGTAAGACAATACGAAGCAGAGGGAAATGGCTGGGATGTGACGGGGTGGGGGAAGTCGGGAGCTCAGTCGGAAAAAGGTGACGGATCAAAGGAGTGGGAAGCAGCCCGGCTCCATATAACAGCAATAAAGCCGACTAATGTTAATTATCAATTTCGGCAAATACAAGGTATATAAATTTACTATTAACAAAACACGAGAATATTTAATTTATGTTGTTCAGTTATGTCATCAGTTGTTAGGAGCTTCAGGGCTACACTGTTGGTCCAGTTCTAAAACTGACAGGACCATAGGCAGAGTTAACCCTATTAAACCCGGAGGGGGTCAATATGACCCCCCCGTGGTTTTTTTATTATAATTCTGAAACAAACGCAGTTGGGAATCTGAAATTTTATGACTTTTCCTAAAAATCTATTGTCTTCATGGTAGTGAAAACCGTTTTCAAAAATATTGGGTACTTTTCGAGTTATAGCACCATTTTTTAACCCTACTTTTGGCACTTTTTTGAGACGTTTTTTGAAAATTACATTTCATTAAATATGAATTGTAACATCTCTATTTTTGATTTACACCGGTTTTTTGTTGTTAGAAATTGGATGGAATTCATATAAACTGATTTAGAAATTTCAAACTTGTTTTTTTCGATGGGTGCCAAATTTTGGTGCCAGCACCAAATTTTGAAATAGGTCAATTTTGTAAATTGATTGTTTGAAACTTGTTTTTTACTCAATTGGGGTTTTTTGAGGTTCTGGATTCGATGAAATATATACGATTTGAACCAAGCGTATCAAACTTATATTTTTCGGTGCTGTGTGCTAATTTTGGTGCTAACACGAAATTTTGAAAATCCATTCAATATATAACATTGCTTGTGACAATTTATTTCTTGCGTTTTAGAGGTTTATGGCTGTTCTGAATTCAATGGAAAATATAATTATCGAACTAGACATCTCAAACTGTATTTTTCGGATGTGGGTGCAAAATGTGGTGCTTGCACCAAATTTTGAAAACCATCAAATATATCAATTGATCGTGTCACCTTGTTTCTTGCGTTATACGGGTTTGTGATGGTTCTGAATTCAATGGAATCAGTAAAAATTTCATAAGAGTTCTCAAACTTGTATTTTTCGCCGGTGGGTGAAAATTGTTGTGCCAGCACCAAATTTTGGAAAATATGCAAATTGATAAATAGATAGTATCACCTTGTTTCTTGCGTTATACGGGTTTATGAGGGTCCTGAATCCGATGAAATCAATAAAAACAGCACTGGACATCGCAAACTTGTACTTTTTGGTGATGGGTACGAAATTTGGTAATAGCACCAAAATTTGCTAAATTACGCCGAAAAATACAAGTAGCAATGATCTGGCATATTAGAAATGTATTCCATTAGAATTAGCGCCCTCGAAAACCTGAAAATGTGAATTTATAGCATCGTATAAGTGAATTAAAAATTTTGTGTTCTAACTGAAAAGTGCTGGTTACTTGTTTTTTTCATTTTTTTCCTACGCAGAGAGGACTAAACTTCCATTTATAGTAATCATATCATTTTTAAATATTTTCCAATGTATTTTGCACCCCAAAAAACCTGTATTGAAAAATAATTAGCCGAAAATGTAACTTTCAAATTTTGTGAAAATAGTGCACTACTTGTAATTTTGGTGCTGCAATATAACCACCCCAGTACATTTTTTCGAAAATTTTTTTTTTCGTTCGGATCCAGACAAGTGATACCTACGTACAAACAAAAAATCAGACGTTTTCGTAAATATTTGTAGATTTTAGAGGGGGGGGGGGGGGGGGGGGGGTCAATATGACCCCCTCCCGGTATGTGTACAACATTTTATAGCATCTAGACATTTTACAACATCTAATAGGGTTAAGAAATAATGGGAGGAGGGCCAGATTTCAAAATGCCCTGATCGAGACAATTTAATCCAAAAAATATCAATTTGTTTTGTGTCCCTGGTGTAATATTTTTTGAAAATTTAAAATTTTAGGATGGCTAAAAATTAAATTACAAAAAAAACAAATATACATGATAGACATAGAAAGTAATAATAAAAAAATTAATATTAAAATTTAACCAATTTTTATTTGTCTCATAGGTGTTGATCCTCTAGCCTCTGATACTCCCCGCGACTACCATATTATCGATTGGCAGCTACGTTCCGACGGGAAGTTTCCCTCCGATCCTCTCTCCTGTCTTCTTCCTCGTACCGGTACACTCTGTACCCCTCTCCCGGTGTATGGTATATTTCACCAGGTTGTGTTTCTCCGGGGCAACGGCAATCTCCCGGAGTACGACCCCACCGGCTCTCTTTCTCCACCTTGACTATCGACGGTTCACTGTCCGTCCTTTCTCTCTGGTTGCTCATAGCAACACTCCCTCATCCCTCCTCGCTTCCTTTGACTTTGAAGTAGAACTCAATGGCAGGATTTATAAGCCTGATACATTTCAATATTTGATCAAATTTTTATCAAAGTTTGATCAATGTTTGATCAAAGGAATGCTTTTTGAGAGCGGGACTGTATGACAAATTAACTAATGCGATAAAAGGAGAAGAAGGCGTTGGGGGTGGAGGTTGAGATTCTTTGATATTTGGTGAGAGAGGTGGATGCATGGTCAAAAATAGAGAAAATGTATATTTATCAAATAAAAATAAATATTCACCTTTCTATAAGAAGCCGCAAATAATCAGATAATGCTTCCATATATTAAAAATCTATAAAGAGCGGTCCATGGGTCGAATGTCTACTAAATGAGGGTTGCATATATTAACTAGTTTCACCCCTGATTCCTCTAGTAAAATTTCTTCCCAAAAGTGGTTTCTTATGGTATTTATTGTTACTTCATTATTGGGACTCTAGATAATTACTTTATATAATTAATATTCTACTTAAATTGTTTAAAAAATTTCTAAAAATGTGACTGTGCTATACATTATACTTTAATATATACTTACAAATACTATTTACTGATACACATTAAATTTTTATAATACTTACTGGTATATAAATAGTATTTAATTTTTCAAGGGTAAGTATATCTTTCAATAAACATTAAAAAATTATAGAAAAATATTTAGATACTTTCAACTCATCCTTAAAATCTCTGTCTATACCAATGTACTTAAGTAAGTGTCTGTCAGCTATTAGATCCTATATAAATATAATTTACTTACATAACAAAATTTTTCTGTGAAAAACTGCCGACTGAATTCGCGAGAGTGAAATGTGTGGGGCGATAATGCATTCCCTTCATTATCATTCAGACCCAGAATATTTATGTAAAAACATTTAGAACCCATGCAGGCATGGAATATCTGAACCGTGGACAACCGGTTATCCCATATATTCCGCAACAAATATCACCACCACATACTTGCCCTATATTTACTTGAAAATTTTAAATAAATAATTTTATAAATTTTAATAAATTGTATACATTACATGTACCAGTATATCTAAGTTAACTAACCTTTACTGAAAGCAAAGTCACATCAAAATCTATATTGTTTTCATCAAAACCTATTTAATGTCCTCAGTAATTTAATTTACTGTTTAATGTACTCTGTCAATAGGAAAAGTTACATTTGAAAAATCAAACATGTCTAGGAAAGGATTCGACAGACCAAGGACATCTGTCACTGGAAATATTTCCAGCTGCCCCATGATCATGATAGCTTTGCAGCATATGGAAATTTAAAGATGTATAATTTTTTAAAGTTTTGAGACAAACTTGGCCATCATATTAAGTCGATAACGATGGTGCATTTCAGCAAATTACTTGATAACTTGATGACAATTTGTTATCATTCAAATATTCTTCCAAATGCACACTCTTAAAAAAAGTTCAGTCAAATTGACAAAAAAAAATATAGAATGACAAGATATATCTAGTTAAATACACTTGTCCTTTATCTTGTCAGAATATTCGGGATATTCTTGTCAAAAATATCTGGTGAAAACTTCAATTAATATCTTGTCAGGATCTATATCATATCTTGTCAAAATAGACATGTGGAAATTTCAATCTTTCAGAATTGGCAAGATATATTAACAATATTTGTAAGAACATATTGTTAAATATTTGACCAACGTATAAAAACCAAATATTGCGAATTTTGTTTACAGATATACAGATATTTAAAAAACTCTCTAGAGATACACATTGTAAAACAATATTAGCTTCAAAATTTGTGTATGTGTTGAGATAAGGAATAGAACCTATAAAAATCAAGCTGACAGCCATCATGTCCACAAATTAATTTATCCTTATTCACGTTAATGTTATGCATAACCCCCAAAGGAAAGAGGTATATTGCCAAGGAACTCAATTCAACATTACAAACACTGCAAAACACCATGATTGCAACTGTCATGTATATACTGGTACGTATATTAGGCATTACCAGTTCGTATTCCAGAATAAAGTATATAAAGCTATAAGGCTCTGTGCTCATCTTTAACTTTCTTTCGTGGTGGCTTGCAGTCACAGTTTATAGCTTATAGAGTTTCTTTAATTCTCGCGATGCTCTTTTAAACGTGGCACCATTGTCAGACAAGATGCGAATTGGGACTCCTCTTCGAGCTATGAATTGCCTCAACGAATTTATGAATGTTTCACTTGTGAGATCGTTAAGTAAATCCAGATGAATTGCTCTTGTGCTGGGGCATGTATAAAGGCAAATGTAAACCTTCAATGTACTGTCAGTAGACACTTCTGACTTTACATAAAGTGGACCAGCCATGTCAATTCCAACATTGGCGAATGGATAGGACTGAGGACTTAAAACATCAAAAATGTTATCACGCAACACCTCTAGTTCTATACGATCCTTCTCAGTCACTAACAATAGTGTATTAGTTTGTGAAATTAATCTAGTTAAATATCCCCGTTTCCCTGCACGTTGTGACTTTAATTGCTCCATACAGTATTTATATTTTGTTGATCCAATAATTTGATTTTGAGAATATTTGATTTTAGGCTACGAATTTAAATCCCTATACAAATATTGTAACTATAAATTGTGCAATTAATAAATACTGTCAAAATATTAAACACGATATCAAATAAATACAGTATTTATATAAGATACAAGAAAATGATCAGTTAAATCTTGTTACAATAATGTTACTTTGGTTCGATCTTACCGCAATGTCCGAGGTAATTTGAGTTCAACTGACGGCGATAACAATACAGCGGCTGCTTCTTAATAAATAATGCTGAATTGATCAAAGCGAGTTATTGTGTAAATGTTCACAACTTGAAGAAATCAACATCGAAACATTGTTGTCTCGTTGAATGAAATACCGTAGGATAGTCTGTTTCTCTCTGAAGGCTCCACTTGTTGGGGTTCCCGAAGGATTGACAAAGAGTTTTTAGTATAAGATGTCGAATATAATAACAATAATCTTATAGTATATTTAATATATAAACAGAGCTATTCCTACAGTATAAGTATACATATTGGCAATATTATTGAAAGTTTTACGACAACAAAAAAACAACAACAATAACAATGAATATCAAAAGAGTAAATGGTAAAGAGTAAACCTCAATAGATAAATCAGCTGTTAATTAATGTAACAATGTGACAAATATAATACTTCAAAGTAAGCCTATGTATAATGGTAAATTGCCAACTAATAATCATGATAACATAATGTTTAGAAAAACTATGGGAAGAATGTTTATAAAAGCTAATATAAATCTCCAACAAGCACCACGTAGGAAGTAGTAAACAGAGTGGTTGTGGGCACCGCAAGCGCCACGTAGTTAGAGTGGTCGTGGGCACCGTAAGCGCTACGTAGGAAGTAGTAAGCAGAGTGGTTGTGGGCACCGCAAGTGCCACGTAGTTAGAGTTAGTAGGGGATGCGTTGAACTAAATGGGGCACGGGCGTGATGACGTGTTTGATGTAAGAGCAGGGTATGTTAATTAGGGTGGGTGCCGGGCACAAGAGGTGCCGGGCACAAGAGTTAGTAGTAGAGTTAGTTGAGTTAGTAGAGAGTTAGTAGAGTTAGTAAGAGTTAGTAGTAGAGTTAGTTGAGTTAGTAGAGAGTTAGTAGAGTTAGTAAGAGTTAGTAATAGTTCACATAATTAACGTACCCACTCTGCCGGCACTCAGAGCGTCACGTGCAGGCGAGGAGTAGTAGAGAGGGCACATAGGGTGCCAGGTAGTAGAGTAGTAGAGAGGGCACATAGGGTGCCAGGTAGTAGAGTTAGAGAGGTAGTAGAGTAGTAGAGAGGGCACATAGGGTGCCAGGTAGTAGAGTAGTAGAGAGAGCACATAGGGTGCCAGGTAGTAGAGTAGTAGAGATGGGCACATAGGGTGCCAGGTAGTAGAGTTAGAGAGCTACTACTGTGTACTGCTGTACTGCTCTGCCTGCACCTTGTTGCTACCCTGTACTGCACCACCTATCAGACAGCCAGACAGCTTGGAGCCAATACAATTGATTAAACTCGGGTAGGGGAAAAAAAACCCAAAACCACACTTCCAATAATGGTGGCTTGCTGCGGCTGCAGCAACTCCAAATCGACTACCCACTGCACGAGATGTGTTTGTGTTAAGCGTAATCGATGATGCACAAACTGCGCTCCGGGAAGGAAAGGAAACGGCGCGAATGGAGGAGGCACGTTTTCCTCACAACCGGTGCCTCTCCCGGACAGTCCGGCTACCACAGTCGTAGCTTCACACTCACAGCCAACGGACAGCGGCGGTACGATATCGGATGAGGAATTTCAGTGGCATGATACGTTGGTGGATTTCGACACCACTTTAACTGAAACACCACTATTAAGTGTGGCGCCTCAGCTAGATGCCCCACAGGATATCTCACAGTTATGTAGTCCTTCTAGGGGTTCGGCAACTCCCGTTTATACTTTTGGCGAGTTATCTCCAGGGGAAGCGCGAACTAGGGCGAGGGAAATTTTAAGTCGGGTACGTGGTGAAGTGAATGGACAGGTTGGTCGAGCTGCTACGGGTCTCTCTGTCACGGGTCCTCCTGTCACGGGTCCTCCTGTCAAGGGTCCTCATGTCACGGGTCCTTCGGTCACATGTCCTTCTGACACGGGTCCTTCTGTCACGTGTTCTTCAGTCATGGGTCCTCTTGTCATGGGTCCTTCTGTCACAGGTCCTTCTGTCACTTGTCTTTCTGTCACGGGTCCTTCAAAGTACAGTAGTCCCATTTCTATTTATCGAATATGTTGCATGGATTGAGCCGTTTGTCTTAAGGGAAGATCTTGTAGAATGACCGTAGAAGCGAATAAGGAATGGTCAAGTCCTGATAGCAGGTTGGGGTACCTGTCCGGTACCGATACCAGTATTTGATGGTTTGGAAAGTAATTGTATTGTGCCAACAGTATATGGTGTCGCTGAGCATACTGCTCTTGTGAGTCATTACAAAGGAGTATGTACGAAATCTGTTTCTTTAGGTGAATGTTCTCGCTTTTTATTGTAATAACTTCTTCATTATTAGTGTCTCTGTTGATGCTGCAAATGATTGAGCAACACCAAGTTCAGCTTTCAAGGTGACAACCTCATCGGTTAGTGAGTCGATGGTGGACTGGAGTTTCTGAAAATTTATTAGGATTTCATCATTTCGGATCTCCTAGTTGATTTGTTGGAGAGCTGGTTTACCTTGAGTTATTGGCATTGTTTAAGCGACTTTGGGTGTGGATGCTCAATACATGGGAGTTTCTGTATGTGCAAATTGGATAGTTTATAAAGCCAGTACGTACCAGCAGCCCAAGTGTAGTGCAGTACAGATGCAACTAATTATTGAGTTCCACTTTTCTGGCAACCAACACAAGGAAAGCATGGCCGTGAACGACCGGCTATAACATATATAGACCAATTTGAAAGGGATTCTTGACTTTAGAGAAACGAAATTGCAACTACTGTAGTATGGAGAAACTGAAAGCATGGAAGGATCTTATTTCCACTCTTGGTGGGATAAATATTTCTCCATTTGACGCAACACCGCCGCGGCCGCTATGAGGGAGGTGAATACCGCGGCCGCTCCTAAAGCCGCAGGCCATCGCTAACTATATAGGTTAACTTGGGATTCTGGGGGACTTTTCGATGAAGGAACTGACCAAATTTTTTTATTTTCTCACCAGGGGAGCGGCTCGGAATTCTAAGATATTAGCAACTCTAACATTATTAAATCTAACCCTTCGACGGACACGGCGGACAAAAAACCGTCATTTTTTCGACAATTTTAAAATTTTTTTGAAAGGCGCTCTACAGTGGCTCGAAAAAACCCTAGGTTATTGCTTAGCCGACGCCGGGATACGATAGAAGGGATTAATTAGTGAATTCGTTTTTTTTTTCAAAAAAGATTACCACGCCTTTTTTCCGAAAATGTCCGTCAAAGTTGAAAAAACGGACAAAATAACTTTGCGGGATCCGCTATAACTCAGCTAATATTAATCGTACGGGGACGAAAGTAACGCAGTTGGAAAGGGGAAGAGTGGTACTACCTTCGTATCGAATGGGGGTAAGATATTTATTAAAATTTCGGGTGGAAAAAGGGGCTGTAAATTTGTACGTTTTTGTCCGTCTTTTTTGGAAAACTTATTTCCGAAATAATTTTAATTCGAGTTAATTAAGTTTAATTCGACAACGCGGGTAGGAATCCACTAATTCTTTTATGAAACTCGTAGAAGACCATTGGGGCTACGTTCCTATCGAATGGGGGTACAAAAAATATGTCGGCAATAGGGGCCAAAAAGGGCCAGAATTTGTAAAGTAGTTTTTATCGAATAATTTTTTATTTTTAACTTTAGTTGGTTAAGGTACATTCTATGCGGTCAATATCCATACGGGGAATTCAAATATGCTATCGGTTTTGCTCCAAGGATGATATTAAAAAAATGAGGGCCAAAATTATAATTTCGCGCTTCAAACTTGCTTCGCGGGAAATCGTCTAGCTCGAAAACTACTTAACTTACGGGAGATTTGTTTACACAGACTTATAGTGCGTTAAATTATCTATCTAACAGCGTTAATCACAGCGCCGGAGGTATTATAAAACTGGAGCGGCAGACGATCGTGTGAAATATAATATTTATAAAAAGGGACGAAAAATTTTTTTTTTTAACAAATCGCTATTCCATTATAATTTAGCGTATTGCGCCAAAAGTACCTGTAAAAAGAATCAAATTAACTCCGCTATCTTTTATCTTAACATATATAATTAAAATTACGAATTTTAAGGGTCGAAAAATATCGCGTTATTTTGGCCCTTTTTTTTTTAATTTTTTTGGGGCCAAAAATATCCCCTTCTCAAAAGATTAAGAAAAAAATTACGGCAAAGAATATACCAATTTTATTGAATTTGGACCACCAGAACCGAAGTTAGAGCGATTTTAGTGAAAAAATAAAAGTAATTTTTTTGCAAAAAATTAAGAATGGTCAATATTGGATTTCGAACCCGCGAACTTAGGTTTCATTAACGTTATTGATAACCACTAGACTATGTGATCAAGTGAATTTGAAATTTTCGAGTGACTATTTTTAAACATCAATAACTTCGGTTCTACTGGGCCGTTTGATCTGAAACTTTTTTCATTGGATAGAGGATAGATTGTAGAGTGTGAAATAGGAAACAACTTATGAAAAGACTTATGTGCACTTTGTGCAAAATGCACTTAAATAGTGAACATTTTTTCGATATTTCAAACACTATTATTTCCAGTTCTATTCATCGTAGAATGTTATTTTTTGGATTAAAATGTAGTTTGGAATGATTTCTAACTATAATCGGAACATTTGTTTAACTTTTTATGTCTATAAAGTGACTTAAATGTCCATGAATATGGTCCAAAATCGCAAATATCGAGATTTATTAAATTGGATTTTTGACACTTTTAGCGACTGACACTTGATCATATACAATCGTAGATCGGTAGAGGATAAACATAAGTTTGTTAAATAAGAGCCACCATTACGATCTGCTAAAGTGCACTTGTACAAATAAGTGTGCAAAAGTGAAAATTTTTAAATAAGGTCAAATTATATAGTATTGGGTTCTTTTCTTTGCAGATACTTTATTTTCATATTAATATGTTGTTTGGACCATACTGAGCGCATTAGGGGATATGCGTACAAATAACCGGCCCTTCTGAGGCTTCGATTGGGTAAATTAATAAAACATAAGGTTGTATAGTATAATATTCTAAAAACCAGTGTGATATGCACTTTAAATAATAAATAGAGATCAAATAACAAATGGACCACACAATTAAAAACTCGCACAATTTTGTACTTATTATATCGCTTCAAATTAATTCAACAGTGGATATTTGGGGGAAGGGGGAAGTTACAATGTGCATTCGGGGGAAGTTTGGTGAACTGCATTTATGCAGTGAATCCAAACTTCCCCCTTTGATATATCATATACTTAAGACATGCTAGGGTGACGGGGAAATATTTGTTACTGTCACACTTTGCTTCCATTTATCCTATCCTTTATTATTACCCCAGTCAGATAAGAGATAATAAATCAGTAAAAACTAAACTAAACTGTCTTTCATGCAAACAAATTTCTAACTAAAGACGGGTGAATGACCATGACCATGGAAATAATTTTAAATATAATTGTATATAAACTATTTGGGGAGGCTTCCAAACCCGAAAACAATTATTTCGTTACATATAATATAGTAAATAACGTTGTATGTTCTTCTTCCTCTCATAATAAAATATAAATGAAATATCTCAGATCGCTATGCCCTGTAACATTTCACAACCAAAACATTTAAGTGTGAAAAGTGTAGGCCTACCACACACCGCCCAAACAACCGCAAACGCATAGCCAAAAAATTTAACAAAAGGTTACATACATGTTGGGTTCATGACGAGATGAGTGAAAATTGATCGCGTAATATAAAGTAAAAAATTAAGAGACGGGCTGGCTCTCCTCCACTTTCTTACCCAATGGATATGTTGTTGTAATAATCTAATATTGGGGCGGCTTTCTCTCGTTTGAGTTTGGATAATGTTTATTCATCTCTGATATATATGTTTTATTCATTAGACATTCTTTCCTATTTATGCAATGAAAAATTATTTCATTAGTGCTAGCACACAAACTATTAACGCATTACCTATAGCATACTTGTAGGCTATCAAAAAGGTGGTAGGCCTTGAACCAATACTTCTGCTGGAATGTATTACAGTCTATTAATCACACTAATGGTTCTTAAAAGGCACATAAAATTCATTTTTCATAATATCCTTTTTATTATATTATATTCATATTCAATTATTCAACATATTTTGTTGCTTATCTGCATTCAATGTAATCACCCGCTCGCTGCATTAAATTTATGGAATAAATCACCTTATATATAGGCAGGACCTACGCTGATCCTGTTTATAAGGCTGTACAAGTTATTCACTTAACCAAAGGAGAGAAAATGTTAAGATATAGAACGTAATCATTTTATTCAAATTCATATTTCAGGCTCGAACTTTCATACAACCATGGACCTTACAGTAGATTATGTTATAGGTATGGTTGTGTTGAGCTAAGCCGTCGTCATTTCTCTGTCTCCATTTCTATTTCTCATGTCACATCAATGTGTCCAAACAGTCTTGTACAACTCAAGAATCGAACCTGAGCAGAGCTAAACTGAGACACTTACACCACTGGGACCAAACAATTATGTCCTGACCAGTGATTGAATCTGGAGCCTCTTGCTTGGACCCCATAATGTCACCACTACTCCTTGTGCCTATTAATTTAAGGCTCGCACTAAACGTAAGTACTTAGAAACCAGTTAGTAGTCATAGTAATCTAATAAATTAAACTTTCTGCACAGCAATAAAATATAATGAATTCCATTCAACGATAATGAGATAAATTAATTTAGTCTTTGCATAATACGTTCTTCAACATCCCATTGGACATTATGGCAATGCAAGCAATGTTAGTGTGCATTTGTTTTGTTAAATGTTTGACGTCAGCTGGTGAGATGACTGATAAAACCAACATGCAACTTGTAACTTGTAAGTAAAGCATAAAGAAAGACAGGTGAATTTGAATTCCGTGGAAACTATGCTAGACCCATGGCGCGCCTATTAGCATTACACTAACTGTAAAGGTATAATTATAATTACTGTATGGGAAATTACATGGGAGTCTCTCTCAATATATAAATAGGCCAGGTTGCCTCACATAAAATATCGCAGTTTATACTGTAGTTTCAGTGTTTCAGTAATAATATCATTTTAGTTTATTCGATTTATAAATACAGGTGTTAAATTTTTTTACTTAGTTTTTTTGGTTATAGAGTTCAGTTGCCGCAAACTTCAGATGGAAACACGCGATGATATATTGTGCTCCATTGGCAGAGAACTAAACGTTTCATGTAAGAACGATGCATTAATGAAAACTGGCAGCAAAAATTGGAAAACTTGGCCAGTAAAGGTTGATGGCCAGCCCTTAATTGCCCTGCGGACCGGTCTAAATGTTGAAAAAGTTTCAACAATTTGCACCCACCACGAATTGGTATTCGTGAAGCATTTCAGCAGTTTAGAACGGAAATGTTGTGACCCTTTTAAACGGCATGCAAAGCCTGTAACAAAGGCCCTGATTCCCCTAAGTGCGGATGACGTCCGTCATGCACAACTTGCTTCGATCTGCATTGATTTAGTACCAGGAAGAAAGGTTTGCCAACACTGTCGCCGAGAGTTGAAATCACCAACACTCATAGTAAATTCTTCAATTTTTTCCCGGTCCAATCTTAATACACTAAATCGTTTTCATCATCTTTCGCAATCGGCAGATTATGAATCAGAAGATTCAGAAAACATTTCCAGTTCCTCATCCGACTTTGCACCAGCTACACCAAAATTAAATAAAGCGGAGTTGGATAATCTTAATAAGACATTACAAAGCCTTGAACAAACTCCACTGAAACTCCATAAAAAAAGAGCAAGAGTTCAGTTAAAACGGAAACTGAAAGTAAAAGTGAACCGTGCAAAGAAACTTTTATTAAATAAAGGGTCGACTTCACTTGGCATACCAGTAAGTGATAGTGAATCAGAAGATAATGCAGAGATGGCGTCTGCAATGTGGGAGGTTGTTGATCTGATAAAGAAAAAATCTCGCAGGAAAAAAGCTTCGGTCGACAAAGTTCGCATTCTAACATTGGTTCCCAGTCACTGGACAATAAAGAAGACTACAGCTCAATTTGGAATAACAAACCATTTAGCCATAGAAGCAAAGAAGTTACGAATCGATTCTGGAATTTTGGGGGAACGAGTGGGAAATAAACCAAGAGGAAAACTGATGGATGAGGTAATAAGAAATAATATAAAGTCGTTTTATCTTACTGACGATATTGGACGGATGTGTCCAGGGAAAGGGGACGTAGTTACAGTAAGAACAGACTCAGAGAAAGTTAAATTGCAAAAGCGACTGCTATTGGGGAACCTTAAAGAACTTTACTTGTTGTGGAAGGAAAGAAATCCACCCGGAAATATAGGATTTTCTACCTTTGCCTTACTCCGTCCTCCGCAATGTATTTTGGCTGGACCTGCAGGAACCCACAATGTGTGTGTCTGTGTACACCACCAAAACCCAAAACTAAAGGTCGCAGCATTACGGGTGAAGGAACTTGACTACAAAGACCTTTTAGATAAAGCTGTATGTAATATTGAAGCATACTCCTGCGCACTAGGTTCCTGTGAAAGCTGTCCAGGTATGACTGCAGTTCTAGAATTCCTTCAGGAGACAGTTGAAGCCCAGGATTTGGACGGAACAGATATTACTTTTAGGCAGTGGGGAACAGGTGGGGATAGAGCTCTTCTACAAAGCATTACCGAACCCATTTCGGAATTTGTAGAAACTCTAGCAGACGATATAATGAAGTTGATTCCACATCACTATGTTTCGAAATCGCAATCAAACTTTTTGAAAGATTTGAAGCTGAAGTTAACTGAAGAAGAACTAATTATCATAATGGACTTTGCAGAGAATTTCAGCTTCATAATACAAGATGAGATTCAAAGTTACCATTGGGAGAACGAGCAAGTTACCCTCCACCCTCTAGTGGTTTATTATAAAGAAACTGTCTCTCAGCCAGACAAGCAAACCCTAGAATTGAAGAATGGAAGTTATTGTGTGATTTCGGATTCACGGGTACATTCCTCACCAGTGGTCCACCTTTACTTGAAAAAACTTATGCCTTTACTGAAAGCAAAGCATCCCAAAGTCAACACAGTGCACTATTTCACTGACGGCGCTTCAGGTCAATATAAGAACAGGTTTAATTTCCTTAATCTAATGTACCATCAGAGAGACCATGGAATTAAAGGAGTCTGGCACTTCTTTGGGACTAGCCATGGGAAGAGTCCATGTGATGGAATTGGTGGTACTGTGAAACGCATTGTATCCAAATTGAGCCTGCAGCGGCCGATTGCTGACCAAATAGTATCACCAACTGCATTTTACGAAGCTGCTAAAGACAATATTAAAGGAATAGAGTAAGTTATATGATATTCAATTAATTTATTTCTGTATTTTATCTACTTCTATTTACTGTCCTTCCACTCTCTTTCTTTATTTTTGGTGATATGGGTGAATGAGTGGTTTCATATTTACTATTTACTAACCTGCTCCTTTACTAACTCGCGGGCTAAGAATACCCGCGGGCTAAGAATACTCGCGGGCTAAGAATTCACCCAACCATTTACACCCATAGACTATCTTTCTTCACTCCGCCATCCCTTCCTTCAATTCAAGATAATTATGTTTCATATATTAAAAAATTTAATATCACTTTAACATATCTTTGTTCTTTATTTAGGTTTCTGTGGGTATCACATTCAGAGGTTGAAAGAATTGAGAAAGACCTTAATAAGGACCGATTCGGTGATACTGTTTTCCGCATTCCTGGGACGCGGAGCTTCCACTTCTTCCAGGTAACTTCAAATAATAAACTGGAATGTAAGATTACATCTGACTCCGAGGATACAAAGATCTTCAATATAGATAAGGGAAACAAATCATCTCTCCCGCCGACATTGGAGGTTGGAAAGTGGGTCCTAGTTCAGTATGAAGATGAAACATATCCTGGCACAATTTTAGAATCTGACTGCGAATATGTGACTGTCACTACGATGATGCAGAGTGGGCCGTGGTATTACCGTTGGCCCAAACGAGAGGACATTCTTCGTTACCCAGTTGAAGATGTATTAAAACTCTTGCAACCACCAAAAGCGATTGGAACTCGGGGACAGTTTTGCTTCTCCGAACTAAACTAATAACTAAATTATTTGTGTATAAAGTAGACAAGTCAATCTTAATTATACTTATGTTTCTCCGTGTGAGATTTTATTGCAACAATAAAGCTTCAATTGTAGGATTTTTCTGTTTGCCCGAAAACAATTAAACAGTAATGTTAATCATGTACAGGGATATTATTGATATATTTAATTGAATAAAATAATTAAGCTTTAATTACTTAAATTATACATTTTGTTGTCATCCAGACAGATTATCAATTCAAACAGAAAGATAATAACACTAACACACCCCTAACAAGAATCAGCACTCTTTACTCAGCAGAGAGTGAACATTATTGCCTAGCCTTACATTACTTCTTGTAATGTGTTTAGCCAGCCCGCTACTGCAGCTACAGGAGTCCCATGCTGAGAATACATATGCCAATCAAGAGTTGGTTTGCTTTGAGAAAACACAAGCCGACATGTCTGAAGTTGAATGTGCCTTAGAGAAAGAAGTTAAATTAAACCTGCTGGTCCTATTCTTAAATATTAAATAAAACCAAAACTAATAATGGGTGAATGTTGAAATTTACAAGGCTCCCCAATAATTGCCTAACGAACCACCATGCAAGTTTTCAGAACGAAATATATATGTAGACCTTTATTGATTTTGGTGTTTTTCACGAAATTAACATGTCAAATGTCAATACAGTTTCAATTTACACACTATTTTAATTGAAAAAACACTTAAGATTTATTTAATATATGTGAGTAGCACATAATAACTTATATTTTTTAAACAGCAATCATTGATAGTTGAATAATTCGCAATCAAAACATACCCATAAATTAAATTTTTCCAAAATTTTAGTAAAATGAAAAATGCCGGCACAACAGGTCTACAAACCCGGTGGTTCACAATTCTTTGCTAAATGAATAATTATTATATTAACTACATCCAAGACACATTTTTGGCGTCTTCCCGATTTGTAGACCAACAATAATGCCAATAATATATTGTTCAATTTTGACAAAAACCAAAACAAAAGTGGATGTAAATTTTTTTCCTGTGCTCCAATTGGCGCCAAATTTTGAACACTCATTACGTAACCAATTTACAACATATATTAGAGTTATTTTTGAAATCTGGGATATAGTGCCACACCGATTTGTTGTCTTTGGATGGAATTACCCTTCATAAAGTATGAGCGGGTCTTGAACAGAACATCCTATGTTCAAGACATGGTGTTTATTGTTTATTCTCTTAACTTTTATCTTATGTACACTATAGTTGTAAGCTTCCGAGAAGCTGTGAATACTAATATATTTAGGTGCAAACCTGTCAAGATAGAGAAATAGAAATGTAACTAATGTATGGTGGTGCAAATAGAATACCGGTAGGCATTATTTACTGCTTGTCCTCCTTGTGTTACCTTATTTACATAAGTGAACATAGTGCTAGGTCTGGTTCTGACCAGGTGTGGATGAGATGTATCATGATTTGAAAAAATAAACAAACACGTTTTTGTTTTCGTTTTTGTGAAGAATGTTATTACAAGCGATAATAAAATAAACCCAACCACCAGATTTAGAACCAAACGTATATTTTCACGATGGTTATCTTCTTCTGTTTTGGTTTCCCCGGTCATTGAATTTATGCTGCGTCTTCTTTCGCGCCTCATCTCTAGTACTGGAATTCTTCCCACTGAGTTTGTTTCAGAGAATTGCGAATATGCGAGGATAAATGTTTAGAAACACCAGAGCGACGCTTTGAATTAGCCATAACTAAATTCTTATATAGAGATAGACAGCTATGTATTACTTTGTATTAAACTGAAAAATGATTTTAAAATTATATATGAACTAAAAATTATTCCAGAATACGTGTTTCCTAAGTACAATATTTTTTATGTTGATTTATATAGTTTGGGGTGTTATTGTGAAAGATTTAATAGTAACCCATAATATTATCTGATATATTTATTGTTTTGGTAAGAGTAACATGCCACTCTAACTCACACATTTCCTTAATTCATTTTCGTAATCTATAGATTAGTTTAGATTATCTGTTGTGTTTAGTGTTTAACTGACCACTTAACAATGTCGCAACATTTTTCACTTGGATATTCACAAGCAATTGTATATTGTTGTCATGACTGCCAAATTTGGGCAGTGGATCTTGAGAGAGAAGTTCTCAATTACGATCGTGACGCATTAAAGATGCAGGGGAATTATGAAGTGTGGTACAGCGGTGGAGACTATACTGTTGAGGTCATTATCCATGGAAATCCAAGAGATATAAATTTTCCAGCAATATTGACAAGGCCAGGGAAATGAAATCAAGTAAGTACTCGTTTAGACAAATAAAACATGAAATTCGGTTAAGGGGTGGTATAAACAGTGAAAAAAGACTACATTATCAGTCATACCAATGCCGATTCCTGGGCTATTTTCGAAATCTGTACATAGACAGGTAGATGTCACGAAAACAAAGAGTGGTCTTGCTAATAGACAACCCCAAATGAGTACTCCTAAGAAATCGACATATGGTTCTAAATTTAATAATAATGTATCCCAGGATAAACAATCAACATCATTGATTGACCTGATTGATCAAGTATCAATAGTTCTTTCACCTGTTCAAGAACAATGTAGACCTAAAAGTAGTTTTGTAATTAATTACCAAGAGGAAATATACGGGTCCAGGTTCAGGTCCAGGCCCATACCCAGGTCCAGGTGAACACTGGTTTTCTATTATCTAATCTATGTGATTCAGGGAGACTATCCAGCAAGAATTGTTCTGACAATGAATTTAACTTGCCATTGTCACACAATACCAATATCTCTTCCAGAAGAGCAGAGGGCTTTCTATCACCGAGGCCTGTATGATGCATAGCTAATAGTTTTGTGGCTTTCTCTCTCTTAGATAATGTATATTCGTCCATTCGCGCTGTGCACAAAGCATTGAATTTATCGGTAGTCGGTGGATTGGTAATCAGGTGTATAATCGATCCAGCCGTTGTCGGTGGTAGAATGGCAATCACATGGAACCATTTGGTGTTGTCATCTGTGATTTTACGGATCGTAAACTGCGCTTCTACTTGCGTAAACCACACATCGGGATGGTCTGGCCAGAATTGAGGTAGTTTTATTCCAACTGTGTTTGCTTCAAAACCGGCATTAACGATGGCGTCAGCGAGTGGCGAATTCCTCTTTGACTTCGTCGTTCATTGTTAGAAAATATAATTCTGCTCGTTGATAACAGTTCAATGATCATCTGGGTCACCAGGGGCGGATCCAGGAATTCGCTAAGGGGGGGGGGGGGGGGGGGGGGGGGGCTGTAGAGATCTCTAATCATGGGCGCAAGGGGTGAACTCCGCAGCCCAGGGGAGACGTGGCATTGAGGAATTAGGTTTAATATACTAAATTAAATAATTTTTTTTGTGATCTAATTCACATACTTTATATTACCACTACATAATAGTAATTATTTAAGTAGCATTACCGCTATATAATATTAATTAGTTTTGTAGGAAAGGTAAGCTAAGATTTTTAAACGGTGTCGATAGATCGTAAAAGTATTTATAGTAGTATTTTAATGCATAGTAATTCCTAAGTGCTTATAAATGTGGTAATTTTGCTTGTGAACGTAGTTCTGTCCCTGTAGCATCTCTAATTTTTTTGCAGTAAACGGTGCGTAATCCGTAATTTTGTATTTTATCTAGCTCGTATAGTATGTTCTTGTATCCATGTGTGTCGTGAAGTGGAGCGATAATTTCACAGCAGTAGTTATGTAATGGCAGAACAGTTGCTTTAAATACAGTAAGTTTTGTGCTTGTTGGTAATTGGCCCTTTATTAGTCTTAGACAGGATACTGCGTGGGTCATTTTTTCTGTGATTGATTTAATTTGTGGTTTCCAATTTAGTTTGTTATCAATCAATACTCCTAAGTATTTGAATTGCGAACTTTGTTGTATTATTGTTTTTCCTAATTGTAGGTTAATTTCATTGATTTCAGTGGTTCTAGAATTAGGTGTTATTAAGATGAACTCTGTTTTTTCCGGATTTACTTGCATTTTTAGAGTTAGAAATTGTCGTTCTATTTTTGTTATACGTTCCGCTAGTATTTTAGTGGCTGTTATCGGATCTCGCCCTGTAGCAAAGATAAGGGTATCGTCAGCGTATTGAATGATGTTAAGATTCTCAGATTCCGATATTTCATTGACGTATATGAGGAACATAAGTGGGCCTAGAAGCGTTCCTTGTGGAATTCCCCGTTCAGTCTGTTCCCAGCTAGAGTAGTCCCCATTTATTTTGACCCTTTGTTTACGATTGGTAAGGTAGTTGCGCATGAAAGTAACAGCAGTTGAGTGGAGTCCGATTTCTTTCAGTTTAAGGAGAAGTATACTGTGGTTCAGAGAGTCAAAAGCCTTACTTAAGTCAAGAGCTGCTACAGCAACATGGTTTCCTACGTCAAGTTTTGATCTCCAGTTCTCTGTTGCGTAAATTATAGCGTCCTTTGTAGAATATGATTTCCTAAATCCGAACTGTTTGGTTGGGAGTAGTTTATTTTTAGTTATATAGTTTATTAATTGGATATAAATAACACGTTCATATATTTTTGCGAAAGATGAAGTTACTGATATTGGCCTATAATTATCTGCTTGTTCCTTGTCACCTTTTTTGTATACTGGAGTTACATCTGCTAACTTAAGCCTACTGGGGAATTCTGATTTAGTTATTGATTGGTTAATTAAATAAGTCAAGACAAATACTATATAAGGTGCTACTAATTTTATTATTTTGGGTGGAACTTTTGAGGGACCCTGTGATTTATTTTCATTTAGTTTTGAAATTATATCACTAACTGCAATTGCATCAATGTGTCTAAAACTGAAATTATTATTCTTAACTTTTCGATTCATACATGATTTATACTTAATGTCCTCAAGTCCAAGAAAGTTTCCCAAATTTAGGTATGTTTTATTGAACAATGTTGCAATTGCCGTTGGTTTACTTATTACTTTTTTAATTTGTTTGTCTCGTAAGAAGTGAATTTCACAGGTTGTGCTCTGTTTGTTCAGAATATTGTTTACTATCATTGTTTATTGTTTACTATCTGTCCAGTCATTCCACTGGCCTCTAGTGGCTGGACCTCTGCATTACTAATGTAATCCATAGTAGGGGTTGGGGGTGCTTTTTTGCCGAGTCAGCTCTCAGGGCAAATGCCACACCCTGGATTGCCATTCCACAGGGTGGGTGTCGCAGTGGAGTCAGATATGAGGCCCATCACCCATATCTACTCTGGCGCACATGACCCACCATTGGTGTGCAGCTCATCTGCTGGGTCATGCCCTGTACCCCTGCTGCCAGGTGCAGGTCGCAGTGAAGAGCATTCAGAGTGGACATGATAACACTCTACTCCTGACCAGCCATTGGTAGATCACCATCTGCCTGGCCAGGCCATATACCCCTGCAGCCAAGTATATGGGTCCTTAATCCAGGACCAAGGGCGTCCTTATCCCAGAACGAAGGGGGTCCTAGTTACGGGACCAGATTTGCCCTAGTAAGAGGGTCTATGCAGTTTAACTGGGGGAACATATATGGACAATGAGGATGCCGTTATTCAGTGGGAGGAATACACATCTAAAGATGCTGGAGATAGATTCTCCCAAACCAACAATTTCCATCTCCTACTCATCCATGCATATAGTAGGAGCAGTGGAAGTCGACCCTTACTTCCCACTGTGAACTAAATTCCCCCTCCAAAGTCATTTAGTTTCTATCCTGTCATCTTCACCTCCACTCCATAAGCATCTTCTGTCAGTAGAAAACCCTGCCGACTTTATTAAAGACTTAGTAAAAGTTGTATATTCAACGTTAAATAAAGCGAGGTATTCATTCCAAACCCAAACTGAGGAGACATTACATAATGTTGTTTTAATTAGTTACCCAAATGGGCACCAACAACTCTCCCTTGTAACAAAAAGTGCTACAGTTCTAGCCACTGTCCAGGGATCTCCATTCGGCATGAGGTAAACCGCTCCAATGGGGATGCTATTGGGTTATATATCCGAGATGGCACTCGCCGTTTTCTGGGGGGTGTTCTAGAATGCCCATCTTTACCTCCAAGTAGCAGTAGCCCCGGTTGTGTAATTCTTAGTAATGGACTCCACTACCTCCAATCTATAGGAACAGAATGTAATACAATTTTCAGGTGGAATGATAATTATTCCTTCCAGGACACCAAAGCTAATGAAATTTGTTCCAATACGTTATCCAGCTTTTCCACATTCAAACACTTCGAAGAACTAATATTTGTAAAGAAAATGGACCATCATCTGTCCAAGTCTTTACTCTCACATTTTGCCGGCCAATCCAACGTGAGATGCTCCATTCACCAGGACTGTCTGCTGGTGCACCAACATCTGAACAATGAGTCTCTATGTTCCATCCCCAGGTGCAACAAACGAGCCAGATGGCGCTGTCCATGTGGACTTCCCTACGTCCATTGCCGTACTGGTTTGTGTTTCAAACCAGGGGGAAGGAGGGGGGGGGGGGGGGGGGGGTGGGTAGGTTCGGTTCAAACTTTATGGTTTCCTGAAGTATATTTTTGAGATGTTAGATATCTGGGTAAAATTTGGACATGAGCGTTATTCGTATTCTCTTAGTGACACTCTCATATTCCTCACGAAAGCAGGGGGGTGATATTTATGTATTACTAACAAGTTGAATAGTTAATGGAAAAAATGTTCCCTCATTCATGTCAGAAACGAAAACAAGTCGGAACAACAAATATCCACCAATGTATAAGCTGCTTAACAGCAATATATTATTATTAAATCATATCAAGAAATTTGGCATTGCCTCATGACCAACCCAAAAGATAAAAAAAAAACAGAAAAAAACTGTCCCTGAACCCTATATATCAAGCAGCACATACGATGAAGAAGAAATATTGTATCAAGATGCCTCGGCAGATGGTTGTAGTGAAGATAACAGGCAAGAAGATGTCGAGTGTGGAGAAGAGGCTTTAGTCTGTGTGCGCCTGAGGAAGGGCAGTACTTTTTGGCCTGCACGAATTGAGGTGCCTCCTGTGGGGGCAGCTGCTCCAAAGCCAAGAAATTATAAAGATTCTTTTAAATGGGTATTTTTTTTAGGCTTGAACAATTACACATGGATTAAACATACATCCAGTGACTGCATTTTCAAAAAAAAAATTTCATAAAATCTAATAACATCTGGAAAAATGGAGAACATCTACAAAGATGGGGTCTGGAAGATTCTCAATTAGCGATTTACGTTGCGCTGACGACCAAACTCAAATTTCTAAAATGCTAGAATAATATTTATTTATAGTTATTTTTTGTGCATTTTGGGCTATTCCGTTACCATTTTGATCACTCACCTTTTCCAGGCATTTGAATGAGGCAGACCTGAAATTTTCGGCACCCTCCCGGTGTCCCGGTTTGTATATGGGCAGTTTCACATAGATAAAATGAATTCAATTACCAATTATTCTGCCCTTACCACGCATACAATCATTTTATTGTGCAGTTCTTGGTTTGGTTATTCATTTAATCCCGCGTATCGTTTCATTCCATCAGAAGGGCCACCTTGACGGGTTTGGACTACGTTCAATATAATTTATCATCTCGAGAAGGGCTGTCTTAATTGGATTGGATTACCTTCAAACAAACTCATGTATTATTACATTCATTCATTCTTTGCGGGGTTTTTTTGAACTGAACTTTCCATCTGCTCCTCTGCCTCTGACCCCTTTGGAGACCATCATGTTGGCTGTGGCGGTGAAGGAGACAGGATATCACACCATGACTCACTCCGGAACACTATCTTCCAAGCAGCTCAATCAGCAGCTCTAGCACCCAGGAGTGAAGTCCCCAGCCTGATCCCTGGCTCCCGCAGTCGCCCTGCCGACGTGTACCTTCCCAACTGGAAAAGGGGCCAGCCCATGGCACTAAACGTCACAGTTATTTCCCCCCTCCAGTCACCAACCCTCTCCCAAGCCGCAAGTACCCCTGGACATGCACTCTCCATCGCCCGGGAACGAAAACTCACCACCCACCTCGAGGAGTGCCGCAATTCGGGTGTGGGATTCACCCCTCTCGTGGTGGAGGCCCTGGGTGGATGGGACTCGGACTCCAGTGCAGTCCTCTGGGAAATCACACGTCTCCAGAGCCTCCGTCGACGCATTCCCGCTCCCGATGCGGCTAGGCACCTATTCTTTGATGCTTTGCAACCCATCAATTTCTTGTCGGAGTAGCAGGCTATACTAGCTTCGCTATTGTCTGCTACTTCGTCATCACCATCACCTTCATACAATGTTTGTATTGATATGATTGTATAGGAAATTGATGAAAGGAAAAATAAAATTGAAATTCCACTCTCTTATCGGCCTTAGTGGAAGTAAATCCAATAAAACAATGGAAGTCGAAGCACTGGCTGAGGATTGCCTGCTGACTCTTGTAAAGAGTAAAAAATATGCGATATTGCATCGGTTGGATGTAATCCTGATCGATGAATTTAGACTGTTTCCATCGGAATGGCTTTCAACTTTAGACGTATGTAAATAAAATATGTAAAATTCTTGGGGAAGTCGACGAATCTAACCAATGTCCCTGGATTGGCTGCATTATAATTAAAAACGCCATCAGTTCGGTATCATGGGAACCTTCA
Organism: Nemertoderma westbladi; assembly: GCA_032718475.1. Classification (NCBI taxonomy): domain Eukaryota; kingdom Metazoa; phylum Xenacoelomorpha; order Nemertodermatida; family Nemertodermatidae; genus Nemertoderma; species Nemertoderma westbladi. Next base: position 58,569 of record JAUCBJ010001040.1, on the reverse strand, counting down.
GCTATCACTTCTGCTACATTGGCTTCTTCATTGAAGATAACCATTTGCTCGTCCTTAAGATGGAGGCGGAGAGCTTGTACAGGAGGTTGCTGCTGAGTGATCTCAAAACCGAGGATCGACCATGCTGCCTCTGGCGAACCTATGTTGCGGAGATTCTGGTAGTGGCTGATTTCATCTATATCAGCAGCCAACATTAGTCTATCGCCACCTTTATGGATATATTTAAATAAATATTTTACCATGTGTGGCGAAATACAAATCTCAAAGTTTATGTGGCAATCGTATTTCAGGATAAGGTATGGAGAATAGGGGACAATGAAAAGGTTGTTGATAGTCGGTACTCTGGGTAAAAGGATGAGTCCTCCCACTTGGTAGATTCGCAAAAATCCTTGGGAAAACCCTTCTTAAAGGCACCATTATTGGATAGTTTGTAAATAGGGCCACATGAGTGAGTCATATAATTTAATACATTGCTCAGTAATCATAAGTTTCGGAAGTACCTTCAGGGAAATCCATGGGATCTGGTGGAAGTTCCGTGGAGATCGACCTGGTCAGAGGAAGTGAAACGATATGGATTCGGGCATCGAGTTTCCCAAAGGATTTCGTCTCCCACAAAGTGGAAATGAGTTCATTGAGTTTTATGCGGAACACCCAAGCTACGATGTCAGGGGGATCTTCAGTGTGCTGTCCTGTGAACAGGGATTGCTGAATCTCTGGCCAATTAGGGTTACACGTCATCGTGATAAAGGCATCAGGTTTCTTATTTAGAAATATCCTATTTAGTATATTCCTATTTAGTATAATAGTATACAGGAAGTACTACATTACTGGTGGTCTGGTATTGCTACCGGTACTAAGGTTGAATTGAATTGCCGACCTATCATCTGTTAGTTGCTTGTTGCTACCCGTACTAAACACTAAACCGAAAGTAAATGAACTAAACATTGAAGATATAGAACTAACTTGCAGGAAATCTAATAGAGGTGTAATAGTGTAGTGGTATCGGTACGATGTTGACTATTTACAGGAAGTAACACACAGTAATAGTAAATGCCCCTGATTAGAGTCAGATTCAAGTGACTGTGTCTTCTTTTGGTTTAAAAATTACACACTAAATTTTGTATTAGTCCACATTGAAAATATATTCGACAAATTGCAGACCTTTTCTCACTTTTTGAGGGGTGCAGGAAGGTTGTTTGCGAATGAGTTTTTTTTATGTATGATAGTTAGTTAGTTAATTCCGAAATTGATGTATTGTAATTAATAAACAAAACCAAACCTATATCACAGTATACAATGAAAAAAACTACTATTGAAACTATGTGATATGATACATTGAAACTATGGGTCATAATGTTAGCTAACAGCCGAAACATTAACATATTTAGGCATTATTAAGACATTTTTTTTTAATTTAGTGACTATTCAATTTCACCCTACAGTTGAGGTGACTTTCAAATGCCCTACTAAGAAGGGGTGAATTTGAACACACTGGGGGTTTTAAAAAAAACACAATAAATGTAATGCATTGATTGCGGCTTGCATAAGGAAAGGTACCGTTTTATAAAATTGCATATCGTATTTACTATATAACACTGTAGGGTAGGAACTGCATTATAAATTTCAAAATGGAGTAACTATAAAGACCTCCTGCAATCATGAAAAGGAACGGAACAAAACAAACAAACAGAAATGCTAATAATATAGGCCTATATAATCAAATATCCTTCAAAGCAATATTTAAATGTTCTATTGCATGCGGCAGACATCTCTCCAATAAGAGTAAGGATAATTTAATATACAGAACATCTTTGAACATCTTGGCCAATACTGCTATGTCATATTATTCAAAGAATTTGTACTGGGCTTTATTGTTTAGAAGAGCTCAAACACTATTCTGAGGGCCTTCTGGAAGTATTATTTACATTGGACCATTTATGACAAATATCTTGTCAACTACTTCAATGTCTTCATGACTGGGACATATAAACAAGGCCTTATCAGTCTCCCTCAAGAACTTGAATTTCAATTTGACCACATGCGCAGAAGAACTTCTAACAATGTCCAAGACCTCGCCTTAATACGGCTTCTTATTGAGAAATATACTGCAAAATATTTGCCCACACCTTCTTGTAACACTTTTAATATGATTTTGTATAAATCATTCTCCTCGGAATCTTGGCAGGTTTTGGCCACAACTGCTTCTAATTCTGGGGCATAGTTAGATGTTCAGGTACTGTGTTGGTATCTGACTCTGACTCTGTTTCAGAATCTGATGGTCACTATCTATCCTCAATATCCTCTATCCTAGATTCGTTATCAGTCTCCCTTGGTTCACCATCCTGCCACGTCAGGTCAGGTATTCTAGGTCATTGATCAAGAAAACTTGCCACCTCTATTGTTAGATTATGTATTGTTAGGGTTCTAGTAGACCCTGGCTTGGTGGTGGTTAGATCCAACCTACTGGTCTTTTAGCTACCGGTCCTCTTCTGGTATTCCGGTATTCAGTCTTTCCTATCTTCTAGGTCTGTAGGTACAGTAACCGTTACCGGTACCTACTGTACTGCTGTACTGATGTGCTGTAAGGTGGTGGGTGTGTTCGTTGGTCTGTTGGTTCATATTATTGTTTGATATGCTGTTCTGTATGTCGACCATTAATAAACTGATGCAGCTGGTATTCATTTATTTCCGATCCCAATATGGCGCAGTGATGTACTTGATGTTCCTACAACCCTATTCAAATGGTGGACATTCCAGCGCATTCAGCAGGTCAGATAATTCAATATTATTCTACCGGTCGCCTCTACTGATTCTGATCTAGGCCTAGCTACCTACCTATACTTCCGGTGGTGTACCTACTCCAGTACTCTTCTAAACTAAGCCCTTGGGACGGACAGTGGAGTGGCTCGCGGTTATCGTTGTCGTTGTGTAGCTACATCGTTGGCGAAAAACACAGCGACGACGGTACATCGGCGCTGAGGACCTTGCACTGTCCGGGGGCCGTGAGGGGTAGGCAGCGACGCCCGCTAGCCTAATTAGAAACTACCGGTACCTATTCACATTCAGCAGTCAGGCGGTATTCCAGTCTGCCAGTATTCGATAACTACAGATTTTGGCTGATTTGCATGCAAAAGTTTTGCACATTTTTGCAAAATTTTTTCTTTTCGGATTTTGCAAATTTTTTCGGATATTTAATTTCCTGAAATTTCTCTAATATTCAACAGTCAGATATGCCTACTAAAGCTGAACTCGAAACCGAACTGGAGGTTTTAAGAGAACAGTTGGCTGGTCGTGGTAATCCTGATCCCACCTCAGCTCTTCTACATGCTTTAGTTAAATCACAACGCGATTTGGCTGATTCCTTAGCACAATCCCAAGCCCAAAATGCCCATCAATTTCAACAATTACTTGGTCAACCACATCAACCTGTAGTTCATCAGGCTGACTCAACCCCTCGTAATCTTCAAATTAAAGCACCAATTGCTTTAGAACCGGATTTCAGTTTAGCAAAATTTGAAACTTGGAAGTCGGTTTGGGCGGATTATTATTCTGCATTTCAGATGGATAGAATGGCTAGGGATAGGCAAATCTGTATTTTCAGGAGTTACCTTTCTATAGGTATGCGCTCTACACTGGAACAAGTTATTGACATTCCTCCTGACACACATGATAATCCTTTAACAGTTCAGGTGTTAATAGATTGTATTCAAAGTTATTTTCGTGGTAAACGGAATATAGCCCTTGATTGTGTTCAGTTTGATAATAGGAAACAACGTCAAAGTGAAAATTTTGATAGCTACCTGGTTGCTATTAAAGATCTTGCTCGAGATGCTGATCTATGTCGTCATTGTTTCGATCGGCGGTTGACTACTCGAATTATGTCTGGTATTTCTTGCGAGGACACCAGATCTAAACTTCTTGCATTGACTCCATTTCCTTCGCTTGAAGATGCTGTAAATCTTTGTAGGTCTGAGGAATCAGCCCAAGCTGGAGTTCAGGATTTAAAAAACCCTTCAATCAACCAAGCTTCTCGACAATCTCGTTTTCACAACAAAAAGCCTTATAATTCCAGGCGCAACAATTCTTCTAAATCCAATTCCAGAAACAATTCTTCAACTACTGGCCCTATAGTTTGTTATGGTTGTGGTAAAACAGACCATAAACGCGCTGACTGTCCAGCAAGGAACAAAGATTGTTCTTATTGTGGCAAGGAAGGCCACTTTGCCAATGTTTGTCGGTCTAAACAAAATAATTCGAATTCATCTTCAAAACCTAAGACAAAACCCATTAGCCGCATCACCCTCAATTTGGTTGGAAGCCATAATCGTCAAGCTCCGAAAGTATTTCTGAACTTCTGTCATATCGCAACAGGACATTTATTCGGTTCTCTCAAAGCAACTCCAGATACTGGTGCTGAGGCCACTGTTGCCGGCTTAGATTTTCTTCAGGCCCTTTCTATTGACAAAGAAAATTTACTTCCACCAGACCATGATGATCTTTCTGCTGCTAATGGTAGTCTTCTTTCATGCATTGGTCTCCTCCACACCACAATTTCCTATGGTGAATATTCAACTGATGAGCTTATCTGCATTTGTGAAGAAGTCAATGGAATTCTTTTGGCATGGTATACTTGTCAAAACCTAGGAATTATTTCAAGTTCATATCCAGAACCAGTGGCAGAAATTCAGTCTGTTGCTTCTTCTAATTCTTCTAATATGTCACCAATTGGTATTAAAAACTCAATTCCAACAACATCATTCAAGGTTGACTTCCATCTTTCTGATGAACCTTCGCCTTCAGAATGGGATACTGTTAAGCAGAAACTCATAAAGGCTTATTCTGATGTTTTTGACCAAGATGACAAACTTCGTCCAATGAATGGCCCACCCATGACCATTTCATTAAAAGATGATGCCCAACAATGTGCTATTCATACAGCCAGGCAACTTCCTTTAGCCATTAGAGACTGGGCTAAAGCTCGCTCAGAGAAAATGGTTGAACAAGGTATTATTTGTCCAGTTCTGGATAACGAACCAACTGATTGGGTCCATCCTTCCGATATCACTTCCGATATCACTTCTGATATCACTTCCGATATCACTTCCGATATCACTTCTGATATCACTTCCGATATCATTTCCGATATCACTTCCGATATCACTTCCGATATCACTTCCAATATCACTTCTGATATCACTTCCGATATCACTTCCGATATCACTTCCGATATCGATTCGATTCCAGACACACTTTCCCGTGCCCCTGTTTCGGATCCTACTCCAGAGGATATTCTTTGTGATACAGATGTCAATGACCATGTTTCCGCAGTCATTCGTCACGTGTCTACCTCAATTGTTGTTTCTGATGCTCCAAGTCATCTCAAGGATTCATATATTGAGTCTATCCGATCATCTGCAAAGGATGATATTTCTTACATGGCTTTGGTGGATGCTGTTATTTCTGGATTTCCCTCAACATCCACACAATGTTCTGTGCACATACGCCCATTCTGGAATGTGCGACATCAGTTATCTTGTGAAGATAATCTTCTTTTATTAGGTTCCCGGATTGTAATTCCATCTTCCCTCCGCAAGAATGTCCTGAAGCACCTTCATGATGCTCATCAGGGCATTGAACGTTCTAAGAGGAGAGCTAGGCAAACTGTATTCTGGCCTGGTATCAATAGCGATATTACAAACATAGTCAATTCTTGTCCCCAGTGTCAACTTTATCAACCAAGTTTACCTAAAGAGTCTCTCCAAAGCGACCCTCATCCATGTCTTCCAATGGAGGATTGCTCTGCTGATCTTTTCTACTTCAGCACCTGGTCATACCTGGTTTATGTTGATAGATATTCTGGGTGGCCATGCGTTCATTCTTGGCGTGCCGATCCTTCCAGCTCTCAAGTTATTTCAGCTCTTCGAGGATGGTTCAAAGATTTCGGTATTCCAAAACGCCTTCGTTCTGATGGTGGTACACAATTTAATTCAGCACGTTATCATGATTTCTTATCCGAATGGAATATCATCCCTGAGTATTCTACTCCTGAGTATCCTCAGTCTAATGGTCATGCAGAGGGGGCTGTAAAGGCCATGAAATCATTGATAAAAAAGTTAGATGTCAAAGGAGATCTAAACTCTACTTGCTTTGTTCGTGGTTTGCTGGAATGGAGAAATACTCCTAAAGAACATGGTATGTCTCCAGCTCAACTGTTGTTCGGTAGATCCCTCCGTTCTACTATACCAGCTCATTCATCCACACTGGCAGGTGATTCATTCCCTATCCCTGGTCCTTCAACGTCTTCAGCAACTGAATCATATTATAATGATCATGCTCACGACTTAACCCCGATTCCTATTGGTTCCCGAGTTTGCATCCAGAGTGCACATTCCAAACTATGGAACAAATCTGGTATCGTCCTTTCCCGTGGTACTAGGCGAGATTACCGGATAGAACTAGACAATGGTCGGGTGTATTGGAGAAATCGTCGTTATCTACGTTCCATCCCAGATGACTCTTCTCTTCGTGATATAACGCCTCAAAAACAGGTACAGTTCGCTGATGATCTTCCCAGGCGCAGTTCGAGAACTCACAAGCAACCAGCAAGATTCGGAGTTCAATGAACTGACCTATTGGTGGTGGTTGGATTTTTTTTTTCAGTACAAATGTCTCCTACATTGTTCTTGGGGGAGATGTTAGATTATGTATTGTTAGGGCTCTAGTAGACCCTGGCTTGGTGGTGGTTAGATCCAACCTACTGGTCTTTTAGCTACCGGTCCTCTTCTGGTATTCCGGTATTCAGTCTTTCCTATCTTCTAGGTCTGTAGGTACAGTAACCGTTACCGGTACCTACTGTACTGCTGTACTGATGTGCTGTAAGGTGGTGGGTGTGTTCGTTGGTCTGTTGGTTCATATTATTGTTTGATATGCTGTTCTGTATGTCGACCATTAATAAACTGATGCAGCTGGTATTCATTTATTTCCGATCCCAATATCTATGCAGCAAAAAGGAGGTGCCACCTGTAGCTGCATAGACCCTCTTACTAGGGCAAATCTGGTCCCGTAACTAGGACCCCCTTCGTTCTGGGATAAGGACGCCCTTGGTCCTGGATTAAGGACCCATATACTTGGCTGCAGGGGTATATGGCCTGGCCAGGCAGATGGTGATCTACCAATGGCTGGTCAGGAGTAGAGTGTTCTCATGTCCACTCTGAATGCTCTTCACTGCGACCTGCACCTGGCAGCAGGGGTACAGGGCATGACCCAGCAGATGAGCTGCACAGCCAATGGTGGGTCATGTGCGCCAGAGTAGATATGGGTGATGGGCCTCATATCTGACTCCACTGCGACACCCACCCTGTGGAATGGCAATCCAGGGTGTGGCATTTGCCCTGAGAGCTGACTCGGCAAAAAAGCACCCCCAACCCCTACTATGGATTACATTAGTAATGCAGAGGTCCAGCCAGTAGAGGCCAGTGGAATGACTGGACACAATCAGCCTCACAGGCGTCAGTTATCTCCTGACCGGCTGCCTGTCTCACCCCCTACTGGAGAGAGAGAAGCCAACAATTCTTTGAGTCCCTTCCCTGATGACCTTTCTGGCCCAAACCCTGGGTCACCAGGGAGGCCAGATTGTGAGGGGGAGAGGGGTTCTGGAGTTGGAGGCTACTCTCATGTTCCACCCCGACCAACAAAGCCATTGGTGAATCTGAGGCAAGTCATTAGACTAGCCTCAGTAAACACCCGAACACTCGGGTCCCCAATGCGACAAGGTGAGCTGACTGCCTTGGCAGATAAGCTTGCTCTTAGTGTAGTGGGTGTTCAAGAGCACCGAATGCAGACTGGACAGACTGATGAGGTTCTGATTAATATAATAATAATAATAATAAATTCTTTTTATTCAAAAACTCCGCAACAAGTTTTATAGGAAAAAAACCGCACAGAGGCAGCCTAACAGATAGATATCGTTATGGCTGATAATCAGTGCCGGATTAACCTTAAGACATATAAGGCACGTGCCTTAGGGCCAGCCGAAAATACGGGCCATTTTTTATCAATGAGTCATTCCTATGAAAAAAATATTTTCTAAAATTAGTAGAAAACAGAGCATAAAAGTGCATCTTTCGACTACTTTCTATCCCTAAATTTGTGATAGAAAGTGAAAATTTTTGCTCAGTCGAGGGGTCAGGTGCTGTGTTATTAGTTCGAGACCTGATGGCAGGGAAATAATAAAACATTGGTAGTAAAACTTTAAAGTGCTAATTATGAACAATGGAGAATTTAATTGAATTTTTTTTTCAATTGAATTGTAATTATTTGTCGTTATGCTCTTAAACTTTCTAGAACAACCACATAATTTTAGTTGTAGATAAAATAGTTGTTGATAAAGAAAAACGTGTCAGAAATAACTTCTTGTCACTACTGTAATTTAATTAAACCGAAATTCAGATGTTCTACCCCCGTGTATTGAATTTTGCATTCGATAGCATTTTAGGTGCAATTCCTGCAAAACCTAAAACTCTCGGACAGCATAGGCCCTAATTGAATTTTAGTAAATTAAAATTAGTGACAAAAAGTGCTTATTTCCAAGACTGTTATCTTATCGGAGAACATTACTTTCTCAGCAATTCAAAATCTAGATCAGAAATATTATATCTTTGCACTAAGCCCACACTTTTGGTGTGTTATATTTCTAAGTACCCTGCGAAACCTACCCTACAGCAAATAAATAACACAGTCCCACGATCCGATCAAAATTGTCAAATGCTACTGGGACCAGTCAGCCATAAGGGGGCCAACTATAACCCCCACAGAAATGAAATTTTTGAAAATTTACACAATTTTTTTGTAGTTTGATAGAAGGGCTTTCATAAAAGGTGATATCGGTTTTCAACATTGAATTATTTTTTGACCTCAACACTGCTCTTTTCAATAACATAATATATTGCTGATATTTATGACTCTCTGTATAAAACAACCTTTTTATCAGTTTGTCCATTTTGACTTTTTTCATTACTAAATTCCCTACTACTATTTTATTTTTTACTCAATTGCCATCAAACATATACCAAAATGTTCAGCAGCTTTAGGAATACTATCGTTGGTTTTGTAAAGCATGGCCATTTGGATATTCTAGAACCGATGTTGTAACTGCTACACTTTGTCTATCACAAAATATTTGATTCCCAAAATATAGCCCGGACATACTAAAACCCCCATAAATTTTTAAAAAACAATAATTTTGTGCTAATAAATAAAATTGTTTTAAAGTTTTCATAGAAGATGCCTACATATCTAGGTCCATTTTACCAAAGTCTTCGGTCAAGAACTTCAATGCAGGTGGTATTATAGATCCTTAAATATGAGCTAATTTACATATAAATGCCTCAAAATTTAGAGAATTTTTGAAAAAAACCGACCTGCTCAAAAAGTGCCATATTTTTCGAACAAAGAGTTTATGAAGCTATCTATACTCAGTTTTCATAGTAAAACTTCACAGATCATTGTGTTAAACTTTCAGAATAGTTTTATAAATAAAACAAATAGATTTGGGGCAATGGTCCCATTAATACAGTATATTAAAAATTAAAGCCTGAAATTCTACCAAAAGCATTACACTTTTTATAGCAAAGGTTTTATACAGGAATAGCATAATATCCCGTTTAGTAATGTTACAATTCTTGATGAAAACTATTTTTGCAAAGTACTTATTATTAAAGTACTTATTGGCACGCAGTCATCCAACGAAAAACTTTATATTTCCTTCACAACATTTTCACAATTTCAGTTGTTTTCAGCAGCTATTTCTTTTGAAATGGTTTGCGGAAAAATGTCAATTTTCGGGCCATTTTTGGAAATTACTAAAATGTGCCTTAGGGCCACCAGAGGCTTAATCCGGCACTGCTGATAATTATTGAATAAAGCGTCATTACCTAACTTTAATATATCTATATTTATTAATAATAATGTACTAAATGTATCTATCTATGATCTACTCTACACTACTTAGTACTGGGTAAGCACAATTAACATAATACTATCAATCATCAAGTTAACCAGCAGTCTCTGGTATTTTTGAGTTTGTTTGCTATTTCGTTTAAGTTATTTCCTCACGGGCGTACATTTTGCTGAAATGGCTCCTAATTTTAGTTATAAATTCTTTGTATGACTTGAGCACACGGATATTTTTATCTAAGGAATTCCACAGTCGGGTGCTGCTTACCATTACGCTGTTGTACCCGAAAAGTGTATTTGTTTTTGGAATTTTAATACAAGAGTTCTCTTATTTATATTATCGTTCTTTATTCCATAGTTTTGTAGGAAAGGTAAGCTAAGATTTTTAAACGGTGTCGATAGATCGTAAAAGTATTTATAGTAGTATTTTAATGCATAGTAATTCCTAAGTGCTTATAAATGTGGTAATTTTGCTTGTGAACGTAGTTCTGTCCCTGTAGCATCTCTAATTTTTTTGCAGTAAACGGTGCGTAATCCGTAATTTTGTATTTTATCTAGCTCGTATAGTATGTTCTTGTATCCATGTGTGTCGTGAAGTGGAGCGATAATTTCACAGCAGTAGTTATGTAATGGCAGAACAGTTGCTTTAAATACAGTAAGTTTTGTGCTTGTTGGTAATTGGCCCTTTATTAGTCTTAGACAGGATACTGCGTGGGTCATTTTTTCTGTGATTGATTTAATTTGTGGTTTCCAATTTAGTTTGTTATCAATCAATACTCCTAAGTATTTGAATTGCGAACTTTGTTGTATTATTGTTTTTCCTAATTGTAGGTTAATTTCATTGATTTCAGTGGTTCTAGAATTAGGTGTTATTAAGATGAACTCTGTTTTTTCCGGATTTACTTGCATTTTTAGAGTTAGAAATTGTCGTTCTATTTTTGTTATACGTTCCGCTAGTATTTTAGTGGCTGTTATCGGATCTCGCCCTGTAGCAAAGATAAGGGTATCGTCAGCGTATTGAATGATGTTAAGATTCTCAGATTCCGATATTTCATTGACGTATATGAGGAACATAAGTGGGCCTAGAAGCGTTCCTTGTGGAATTCCCCGTTCAGTCTGTTCCCAGCTAGAGTAGTCCCCATTTATTTTGACCCTTTGTTTACGATTGGTAAGGTAGTTGCGCATGAAAGTAACAGCAGTTGAGTGGAGTCCGATTTCTTTCAGTTTAAGGAGAAGTATACTGTGGTTCAGAGAGTCAAAAGCCTTACTTAAGTCAAGAGCTGCTACAGCAACATGGTTTCCTACGTCAAGTTTTGATCTCCAGTTCTCTGTTGCGTAAATTATAGCGTCCTTTGTAGAATATGATTTCCTAAATCCGAACTGTTTGGTTGGGAGTAGTTTATTTTTAGTTATATAGTTTATTAATTGGATATAAATAACACGTTCATATATTTTTGCGAAAGATGAAGTTACTGATATTGGCCTATAATTATCTGCTTGTTCCTTGTCACCTTTTTTGTATACTGGAGTTACATCTGCTAACTTAAGCCTACTGGGGAATTCTGATTTAGTTATTGATTGGTTAATTAAATAAGTCAAGACAAATACTATATAAGGTGCTACTAATTTTATTATTTTGGGTGGAACTTTTGAGGGACCCTGTGATTTATTTTCATTTAGTTTTGAAATTATATCACTAACTGCAATTGCATCAATGTGTCTAAAACTGAAATTATTATTCTTAACTTTTCGATTCATACATGATTTATACTTAATGTCCTCAAGTCCAAGAAAGTTTCCCAAATTTAGGTATGTTTTATTGAACAATGTTGCAATTGCCGTTGGTTTACTTATTACTTTTTTAATTTGTTTGTCTCGTAAGAAGTGAATTTCACAGGTTGTGCTCTGTTTGTTCAGAATATTGTTTACTATCATTGTTTATTGTTTACTATCTGTCCAGTCATTCCACTGGCCTCTAGTGGCTGGACCTCTGCATTACTAATGTAATCCATAGTAGGGGTTGGGGGTGCTTTTTTGCCGAGTCAGCTCTCAGGGCAAATGCCACACCCTGGATTGCCATTCCACAGGGTGGGTGTCGCAGTGGAGTCAGATATGAGGCCCATCACCCATATCTACTCTGGCGCACATGACCCACCATTGGTGTGCAGCTCATCTGCTGGGTCATGCCCTGTACCCCTGCTGCCAGGTGCAGGTCGCAGTGAAGAGCATTCAGAGTGGACATGATAACACTCTACTCCTGACCAGCCATTGGTAGATCACCATCTGCCTGGCCAGGCCATATACCCCTGCAGCCAAGTATATGGGTCCTTAATCCAGGACCAAGGGCGTCCTTATCCCAGAACGAAGGGGGTCCTAGTTACGGGACCAGATTTGCCCTAGTAAGAGGGTCTATGCAGTTTAACTGGGGGAACATATATGGACAATGAGGATGCCGTTATTCAGTGGGAGGAATACACATCTAAAGATGCTGGAGATAGATTCTCCCAAACCAACAATTTCCATCTCCTACTCATCCATGCATATAGTAGGAGCAGTGGAAGTCGACCCTTACTTCCCACTGTGAACTAAATTCCCCCTCCAAAGTCATTTAGTTTCTATCCTGTCATCTTCACCTCCACTCCATAAGCATCTTCTGTCAGTAGAAAACCCTGCCGACTTTATTAAAGACTTAGTAAAAGTTGTATATTCAACGTTAAATAAAGCGAGGTATTCATTCCAAACCCAAACTGAGGAGACATTACATAATGTTGTTTTAATTAGTTACCCAAATGGGCACCAACAACTCTCCCTTGTAACAAAAAGTGCTACAGTTCTAGCCACTGTCCAGGGATCTCCATTCGGCATGAGGTAAACCGCTCCAATGGGGATGCTATTGGGTTATATATCCGAGATGGCACTCGCCGTTTTCTGGGGGGTGTTCTAGAATGCCCATCTTTACCTCCAAGTAGCAGTAGCCCCGGTTGTGTAATTCTTAGTAATGGACTCCACTACCTCCAATCTATAGGAACAGAATGTAATACAATTTTCAGGTGGAATGATAATTATTCCTTCCAGGACACCAAAGCTAATGAAATTTGTTCCAATACGTTATCCAGCTTTTCCACATTCAAACACTTCGAAGAACTAATATTTGTAAAGAAAATGGACCATCATCTGTCCAAGTCTTTACTCTCACATTTTGCCGGCCAATCCAACGTGAGATGCTCCATTCACCAGGACTGTCTGCTGGTGCACCAACATCTGAACAATGAGTCTCTATGTTCCATCCCCAGGTGCAACAAACGAGCCAGATGGCGCTGTCCATGTGGACTTCCCTACGTCCATTGCCGTACTGGTTTGTGTTTCAAACCAGGGGGAAGGAGGGGGGGGGGGGGGGGGGGGTGGGTAGGTTCGGTTCAAACTTTATGGTTTCCTGAAGTATATTTTTGAGATGTTAGATATCTGGGTAAAATTTGGACATGAGCGTTATTCGTATTCTCTTAGTGACACTCTCATATTCCTCACGAAAGCAGGGGGGTGATATTTATGTATTACTAACAAGTTGAATAGTTAATGGAAAAAATGTTCCCTCATTCATGTCAGAAACGAAAACAAGTCGGAACAACAAATATCCACCAATGTATAAGCTGCTTAACAGCAATATATTATTATTAAATCATATCAAGAAATTTGGCATTGCCTCATGACCAACCCAAAAGATAAAAAAAAAACAGAAAAAAACTGTCCCTGAACCCTATATATCAAGCAGCACATACGATGAAGAAGAAATATTGTATCAAGATGCCTCGGCAGATGGTTGTAGTGAAGATAACAGGCAAGAAGATGTCGAGTGTGGAGAAGAGGCTTTAGTCTGTGTGCGCCTGAGGAAGGGCAGTACTTTTTGGCCTGCACGAATTGAGGTGCCTCCTGTGGGGGCAGCTGCTCCAAAGCCAAGAAATTATAAAGATTCTTTTAAATGGGTATTTTTTTTAGGCTTGAACAATTACACATGGATTAAACATACATCCAGTGACTGCATTTTCAAAAAAAAAATTTCATAAAATCTAATAACATCTGGAAAAATGGAGAACATCTACAAAGATGGGGTCTGGAAGACCAAGTAGGTTTTCAAAAGAAGAAGAAGATGCTTGGTCTCAGTTGTGAAATCGTTTACAGAGTTTGGATTTCCACTAGGGAAATGTGAATTTTGGACTTAACAGAATCTTATATAAATAAGATAGGAAAAGAAGATCTCTTTCCGAAAACAGATGGGCGACCCGGTGAGGAGTGGTATCGTCTTTTCATGAAGCACTGGAAATGTGAGTTATCAATACGTACCCCTGAATTGCTCACATTGTCGAGGACAATGGGCTCCAATCGCACAGTAGTCGAAGCATGGTTTGCCCTTCTGAAAAAATATATTGACAATCTTGAATTGACAGATAGGCCAGCACAAATATTAAGTTTTGATGAAAGTGGAATGGAAACCAACCCAAATCGAAAAAATATCACTGCAAAGAAAGGAGCCAAAAATCAAACTAACATTATCCCTGGGTCAGGCAAGGAGCAATACACAATCCTCTCTACTGCGAGTGCCTCAGGGAAAAATTACCCACCGCACATTGTTTATCAAGGAAATAATGTATATGGGGAATGGATGGAAGGTGGGCCACCAGGCGCCTTATATGGTGTTAAATAGATGGATGAAACTACCACTGTCTATAATGAGTATTTCAAACATCTGGTAACTCTTGGTTAGCATGAAAATTTAATTTTTTACTTTTATCCTTAGGATATAAGTATAAGATAAGATATAGGTATAAGATATAAGTACTCACCTCCCTTGCAAGCCTCGCTGTGATCGTCCTGTATGTCTTGTCACAACAATAGTATATAGCCTACAACATTCCCCTAACGGTACTGTATAAATGATATACATTCAATGTGCTGAACATTGTCATTTAGGAATTGTTAAAATACAATACTCATCCCCATTCTACGCCTCGCTGTGATCGTCCTGTAATCTAGTGACAACAATAATATATAGCCTAAATGGTGCAGTGGTGTGGGGTGAAATTGGACAAAGGAGGTGTCATTGGACATAAAAAAAATAAAAATTATGTTACTTCTTCAGTAGTTAGAAATGAATATTTTTAGAATATTATAGTTTTAGAAGATTGTCTAATATTAATTTTAAGTCTATATTTCTATAAATATCCACAGAATATGAAACTACTCTGAATTTTGATCTAATAATTATGATATTTTGTTACCTTTTACAACCCATATCAAAATTCCAAGATAACTATGTATTGCATATTTTTTGCACTTATATGTCAAGTACTGTATCTAAATGGTATTGTTATTTTGTTTTTTGTGCAATAGCATTGAATTTTGGATGATAATATCATTATGGATATTATATCAATATGGATATAATAAATATTTCATAACTTTCTGGGAAGTTCAAATAGTGTAGGCCTGTTCTGCATTAGATATATACCGGTAGGCAAATTATACGTATTATGCATGCAGTTTAGTCTTGTGGTACAGTACATAATGATCTTTGATGGTTGGTAAAGCCTAAACTAAATAGCAATGCCACGTAATCATAAATGGAAGTTGGGAGCACGTCATTATGCAGACTACACAAAGGAAGATTTAGCTGCAGCAGTGAATGATGTAATAAATACACAGTTAACATACCGAGAAGTAGAACAGAAGTATGGAATACCAAAACAAACTATTAACAACCAAGTTCGGAAACAACATATTGGAAAACATGGTGGCCAAACTGCCCTTAAACCGGATGAAGAAAAAACCATGGTTAATACTATTTGTCTAATTGGTGACTGGGGTTATCCCCTAGATTCTATGGATTTGCGTTTGATTGTTAAAGGATATTTAGATAGGGCAGGGGTAATGGTAAATTGCTTTAAAGACAATCTACCAGGACGTGAGTGGGTCTGTAGTTTTTTGAAACGACATACGAAGGATATATCGGCATGTTTAGCTAACAACCTTTCACCATATTGATCTAATAGCCTAACATCAAATGTGGTCGTTGAATTATTTTCAAATCTTACAACATCCCTTAATGATATTCCACCAGATAATATTTTTAATTACGATGAGACTGCCATGGTGGATAACCCGGGTAGAAAAATCCTTCTGTTTCGAAAGGGAACTAAATTTCCAGATGAAAAATTACACTCATCAAAAACGTCAACCAGTGTAATGTGGTGTGGTTCAGCCAGTGGTGTGGTATTGCCACCAGCTGTGGTATTCAAAGCAGAAAATCTATACCCAGGATGGGTTAGTGGTGGCCCAAAAGGAGAGCCATTCTGTACTGGTAGATGCTGCAAACAAGGTTTGCGCTTTGGTTGCTCTAGGAATGGATGGTTCCAGTTCCCTAACTTCTAAGATTTCTTTTCCAAAGTGTTTCTTCCATTGAAGTGTTTGTGTGTTTGTTCCAAAGATAATCTTAGTACCCATTTTTCGGTTGCAGTAATCGAGTCATGCATGAAGAAGAACATGGCAAATACACAACGAAAATGATCTTTTAAGCATAAAAATATGTATATGTAAGTATAATGTGTAATATAATGTAATGTATAAATTGTACGTATAAAAGGAATTACAAAGGCGATTTTATGCCACTTATTCATGCACTTCAATATATATTTATTTACAAATAATTGATCTATATTATTTTCTATGATTATTGCAGAGAAATGTAATAGAAAGGCCTAAATATATTTGTGTAGATAAAAATGTAATTTAAAAAATTTAAAAATAAAGATATTTTTATTATTTTACTTTTATTTAGTCAATATTTTTAATTCTTATTAACCAAAAACTATAGGCCTAGTAAATTAGAGTTATAAAATACATGATATTTCAAATATTGCACTGACTCACTGATTATGATGTTAATACAATAAAGACAGTTCCGAAAATTATTATGATATAGTAAGAAGTTATATATTAGTATAAGCCTAGTATATGTATATTAGTATTATATAGATAGATAGATATAGATATGGATATAGATAGTACGAGAAACTATAGGCTACGATCAATTATTACATTCTAAATACAAATTACATAGGATGAACAAAATCTATAAAATAGGCCTAGTTGAAATATTACTTTCTATGTTTATTGCATAGGAAATTAATTTTTTGTAGGCCCTTTCGAAAACAGATCGATTATTTGAATTTACAACGAATCCTGCACATCGCGATTCACACCACATCTTGCATTTCTTGCTGAAAGCAGTGTGGGAGCATTGAATCCAAACCAGATCTGAACTTCTGATGAATGTAGTCCCACACGCCCAGACCCTACAACAAACTCGCCATCTTCCACCTGTGTTTCTTTACTTTGTTGTAGACCTAAAGGACTACCAGGATGAATTTGTATATCCATTTGGGTATACTCCATAGCCAAGGTGCGCCACAATCTCGACCTTGGGGGTGAGGGAAAGACTATTTCGGGTTGATTGTCCGCACTGGTTGATGGTAAATCGTCATCGGCAGTAGGTGGTGGTGGCATATTGGCAGCATCCATTTTCTTAAAATTACTGCTGTAATAGGATTTATGTATAGTTCCCATTTCATTTTCTACAGACCCAGCTCTTGCTCGAAACTGATAAAACAGAGTTTCGACAGTATTCATGAAGGTTTTCACTCAAATTGGAAGATCTTTTCGGTGTTGAAAAGGTTTCCAGTTTCTTATATTTCCGTCTTATTGTTGGTGTTGTACTAAGTAATTACTGCACTACCACGGGTAGCAGACCTTATGGAAAATGGTGTGGAGGTGATATTCCCGCGTCTTTTCCTACCAGTACCAGTAGTACTAGTAGTAGTATAAATAAGTGCTTATATATTGATTTAATTAACTAGATTATATTGTAGCGTTTATTGACTATGTTTAATTAAGAACAACTCCACTCCACAACATGTCCCACCTTGTAATAAAGTTTGTATCAGACCATTCGTTACTAGAAGTCCTAGAGTATTGGGTGTTTACAATAGATAAGGAGACAGTATATTGCCGGTATCCACTCGCAAACTCTAAAATTAGCAGAGCATAATTCAAAGAGTTGCGATTAGAAAATTCACATTATTCAACATTTCGATATTGGAAGATAATTTTCCCATTCTTTCCATTATGTTGCATTGGATATAGAGCAAAATGTAAATGGTGTGAAATTTAACCAAATAGAATATCAATCTTATTGAAATTCCAAAAATGTATATTAACCGAAAGAATACTGACATTTTAACTGATGCAGAAAAACACATTTTTAGATATATGGATATACAACAAAAGGTAGTCCGGAGATATCCTAGGTTGGGGTAACGTATTTTATTTATAGTGTCATAATGCATATAATAGTTGTTGGGTGACGCTTACTCTCATTAATATTATAAGCGAACATTATTGATTTGCTGACTCTGCAGTGAAAATATGTTTATTTCATTTGTTGTTATCATATGTTCGATATTATTGCAATATTTTTCACTATTTTTTACAATATTTTACTTTCTTTGTATACCAAGCTACACTTTGCTACCTTCCTTACATGACATACAAGATGGGGATATTTGATTGCGTGTAAACTGTAAAGAATAAGCTGGAACAGGAGGCCATCATTACGCCTCTAACTAGTCCTGTTTGTTACACCTCTATCTAAACAAGAAGAAGAAAAGTGAGTCATTCCGTTGTGCTTAATATGATTGGTTCAGTTCAAGATAAAGTGGACAGGCTGTGTGCTATCTCTACCACCCACTGGTTCTGGCATTGCTCATTTTCACTTGCTTGGCTAGTTATTTTCGCTTTTAAATATTTTGCTATTTAAGCTGTCTCAAGTTGTTCTTTTAAAATTTGTCTCACTTTGTAATTCGATTTTCTTTATGATGCCCAACCCCGACACGTGCGTTGTGTGTATCAGAGAAGTGACAGTTCGTCAGCAGGCTTTGCAGTGCGATGAATGCAACAGATGGCAGCATCGAAAGTGTGGATATACAGGTAAGTGATAAGTTAAAAAATCAAACCAAAACTTAACTATAAATATCAAAATTTTGAATAATTCACATACACATTAGGGGTGAATGAAATTTTTTTTTTTTTAATTTTAGATTTTCTTTCTTACAGAAAGTGGTATTGTGTTGAGAAAACTCAGAAAATAAAAGAAAAATCTTTTTAAAATAAAGGTTGACCCCTCCACAACAAATTTCAAATCTGAAAATTTTGCCGCAAACTAGAATTTTTGGATGAAAGCTGAGAAAAATTAGATTTTATATATAAAAGATTTCTCCCAGCAAATATTGAAGAATTCATGGTACTTAACAAAAATATCTGTAGTTGGAATTTAAAGTTAATGTGACCCTTCCACAAATGGCTTGAAAATACCAAATTTCGTCATTTTTTCTGATAATTGATCAATTACTGCAATTTCAACTATAGAGTAATGGACATCTTGACTTTTATTTGTTTTTTCTTCCATGGATTCAGTTTTATGGTATAATATAGACAATTATTATTATAATAATTAATTGTTCACTATATTAGAGTTAATCGTAGCTTTTGCTTTTCGTGTGGTCGTTTACACAAAATTGGGGCTTTTTTCAATTTCTAATTTATTAATATATTCTAGATGGATTGCTTGTTTCATGCTTTCTAAAACGGGGCCCCAAACCAATTTTCCTCCTACTCAAATTTATGGTAGAACCTTCAGATCTTCTAGAACTATAGGCCCTATACGTAAATATACACTGTACTGGTATACTTTGTTATAACTTTCATTATTTATGTATTTGGTTAACCGAGGTATATAAACTTTTAATAATGTAATGAGTTATGAAGGATATTCGCTGGATCCCTATAGGGGTTATTGCGATGATTGTGGCAAGGAGAACTATCAGCCACCACCTGATTACACAGTTCCTCATTCTTGTGTAAATTGTGTATAGTATGTATATCTTGTGTAATTGCTCCCCTGTAAAACACATAATATCTATAGATACATCTGTCTTCCTCCAAGATAAATATGGTTCTGGTTCTAAATCCAATATCCTAACATCTACTCCATCATCATCACCAGCGCTGCCAGACTCAAGACTGGTAAATTAAGACTCTTTCGGGCGAAATTCTTACTCAACCGCATGAAAATTATAACAATCATAACTTTGTTCATACTTATAATATTTGTTCTATAGGCCTACTGATATTATTATTTTTAACATTTCAGATGGATAAGGATAGGTATGAGGCAATTCCCCCAAAATATATGAACGTAGTAACTGCCACACAGGTTATAGTTGCGCCACCTGTTATGGAGCGGGCGCATCTATCCTGTGTGGTAGTTAATATAGTAACTGCTCATAAAAAAAAGGGTACCGGTAAGACCACCCAGCAGCCACCCGTTAAAAGATTGAAGTCGGGTTACTATATGATGGCATTCCTAATATAAGTGTCAACCCTTACTTAGCCTATTATAATAATAACAAATATTAATTAATATTGTGTTGATTTTTTCATATTTCGGTATTTGCAGTCACGCCGGATTTGTTTAATCTTTTATTGTTCTATTAATTTTAATTAATTATTTATTTAAGTTATATGTTTTTAATATTATATTTTATAATATTGTTAACTAGGGCTGGCTCTCTTACATCTTATATAACGTGTGTGGTTT
This sequence comes from Nemertoderma westbladi, assembly GCA_032718475.1. Classification (NCBI taxonomy): domain Eukaryota; kingdom Metazoa; phylum Xenacoelomorpha; order Nemertodermatida; family Nemertodermatidae; genus Nemertoderma; species Nemertoderma westbladi. Next base: position 37,910 of record JAUCBJ010001040.1, on the reverse strand, counting down.
TGTTTAATGTTGTTATGCATTATCAGGGTGAGATAGTAGGTTGGTTAATTGGTTCTCAACGTTATAACTACAGAGGAAACTTTCAATTTCGTGATACATAATCTTTTGTACCAACAGTACAGTTGTTGATAAAAATGTAATGTATTACAGTATGTACACGAGCTACACTCATTTATGAATATTCCCATGTCAATGACACTTATTATACATTTTATATTCTAGACAACAATGAAGAGAGTATGTGGAGGGGCTGTTTGCCATGGGTTAAAAGGGACCAGCGGCCAATGCCCCTGTTTCCGTCAACCTGGGCCGGCCGCCTGGGCCATTGAGGGCGACGTTCTCCTGCCTCCTGGCGACGTGTACTGCCACATGTGTTTTCATCGTGGCAGTTTACGTCGCTCTACTTCACCGGAGAGCAGCTAAGAGTAAGTTTTTTAATTAATAGTATAAATAATTTAATAATTAATACTAAGTTAATAGATAATAATATAATTTTAATTCACTATCCCTATGACACTACAATTAGGTTCCCATCATTAGCAAAATTATTTTTGGTTTTTAACAGGTTTTTTTGGATTTAAATAACATAATTTGTTAAAAGTTAAATTTATTCGAGCTTTTTACTTCAGTTTTATTACCACGTTTAATTGCAGCATGGGTCATATGGGCCACAGGTTTTCAAAGAGTGTGATTATTACAAATAAATATTTATAGGTACCTAATTCGCATTTATCTTTTGTATTAAATTTAAATCTACAGTATTTAACAATTATGTACCAAGTGGCACGGTAAGGTTCGACCTTTTCGGTTTCAAACAGACAACACAGCCATATAATAAAAAAAATTGCGTCTTGTTATAGAAATTGAATGAATGTCCTGCGAAATGTTACAGTTTAGTAAGTGAGAACGTGCCCTTGTCACCGCGTTAAGCATAATATACTAGGTTTAGATTCAGAGACCAATTAAGGTGACAGAAAAATGGTGGTTTACTGAGTAATATTTCAGCCAACAGGCATTTATCAAACTCAAACAATCAGATATATCTACCGACAGAGAAGCACAGTACAGACTCAGAATGCAATTCAAATTTCCCTCTAAAGACTATTGCACCAAAAAAAGAAAAAAAGATATACAGTACTTCAACTAATTTAATGTTTCTAATTTTAATTGCACCAAATTGAAAAAATGATTGAAAAAAGTCTATTCTAAATTTAGCGTGTGTCGTAATAGTAGAAAATATATAAAAAAAGTATATAAAGAAATTTTTTGTACCCGTGATAATGTTTATATTACCTACCATCCCGTATCGAAATCTTTAGCGTGATGTATGTTAATGCTTGGTGTTTTTGTATGTATATATATAGATTGTGCTATTTTTCGATCTGGCCATCTTCTGATTGTGCTATTTTTCGATCTGGCTTTTTTGGTGCAATAGTCTTTAGAGGGAAATTTGAATTGCATTCTGAGTCTGTACTGTGCTTCTCTGTCGGTAGATATATCTGATTGTTTGAGTTTGATAAATGCCTGTTGGCTGAAATATTACTCAGTAAACCACCATTTTTATGTCACCTTAATTGGTCTCTGAATCTAAACCTAGTATATTATGCTTAACGCGGTGACAAGGGCATGTTCTCACTTACTGAACAATGTGTTTGGGCTTTATCAATTAATTCAAGTTAATATTTCATTTATTTATGTACATCGCGTCAGAGGCTGGCCTTGCAATATGTGGGAACAGGGTAATCCTCCATTTTAATATGGCCAGCAACTGCGCTAGGCTAACGTATAGCTATTGTGAATTATATACAACACTTCCACTCCACTTCATGATTGACAGGACAGGATACAGATTAACCCTATTAGTACCAGGCTATAAAATGCTGTACAAATACCGGGGGGGGGGGGGGGGGGGGTCATATTGACCCATCCCTCTAAAATCTACAAATATTAACGAAAACGTCTGATTTTTTTTGTTTGTACGTAGGTATCTCTAGTCTGGATCCGACCGAAAAAAAAATTTTCGAAAAAATGTACTGGGGTGGTAATATTGCAGCACCAAAATTACAAGTACCGTAGTGCACAATTTTCACAAAATTTGAAAGTTACATTTTTCGGCAAATTGTTTTTCAATACAGGTTTTCTGGGGCGCAAAATACATTGGAAAATATATAAAAATGATATGATTACCATAAATGGCTGTTTAGTCCTCTATGCTTAGGAAAAAAATGAAAAAAACAAGTAACCAGCACTTTTCAGTTAGAACACAAAATTTTTAATTCACTTATACGATGCTATAAATTCAAATTTTCAGGTTTTGTAGGGCGCTGATTCTAATGGAATACATTTCAAATGAACATGTCATGTAACAACATGTCATGAACATTGTCAGGTGAACTATACAAGTATGTCTCTGTATAGAATTTCTAAACTTTTTATATACTACAAAGTTTGGTTCCATTTCATGAAAGATTGACTGACTTAATTAGAATTATTAACGTTCAACATTGCCGAGAACGACGGATGGGTCCACTAATTATACCCCTACGCTAAGGCTAAGTCTCACCTGGACTTATGTGGCTCACCCCATGCCCACACATACAGTAGTTGTCAATGCTAGATACTGACCACAGCGAACAAGTAAGGTACCCAGGTACCAGTTATTACTAACACATTAACACCGATGGCATAAAATAAAAACACTAAAATGTGTATCATCATATATTTAAAAAAGGTAAAGAGTAAAATATGTGTTATTAAAAAATGTAAAGAGTAAAAAAAATCTCAATCTTTAATTAATAAAAAGGTAAAGAGTAAAATCTGTGCAGCTGTTTTAAAAAGGAGAAAGATTAAATTATATAATGTAAATGTATAAAGAGTAAAGTGGCTGTAAATCACCACCATACACAATCAGCCATTGTAAAATAGTCTTTTTTTTATCTATGTTTTTTAATTTATTATATTTGGCAGTATCAATCTGATCACACCACCCAGGAACTCTGGTAAACTTCATTGTACTGCCCTTACTGGTATCTGATCCCTCTGTTACAAATGACAAGGTATCCTCATCAGCAATCATATACCTTTAACCGGAACTCATTTATGAACCCGAACATATTTATTTTACACTTGTCGCTAAATAATATTACTAAGTAAACAATTTGAAAATTTAACACACCCTTGTGGGAGGTCAATTGTATGTAGTCTGTTGAAGTTACCAAACGTAATCCTTTTGGTTTAACTCACATCTTTATTAGTTTAATTCAATTAATTTATTAGTTAATAAAAGATCCATGAAAAATTATTAATTTTGAATGAAATCATATCTTATCACAGGGTTATATATTCGGTGCAAAATATGATAACTTGTGCAGAACGTTTGAGCCACTATCTATTTTATTTCCAAATTCTACAAGGACTTCCATAAGACAACTTGCTTTGGCCGGTTCAACTGGGACATAACCAGTAGATTCTAAAGGAGGGTTTTCCACTAAAGCATCTTCCTTTTTGTCCCCACACTCTGGTAAGGGAGGAACATAGGAACTACCAGTTGGCAGAAAAACAACCTCCACATCTTCAGCCGATGGTTCGATTTTTCGTAATCAGAAAGTTGTTCAGTATTGCTGCAGGTGGATTGAAGTTCAATATAAATAGCCCTATTTCTCGGATACAGAGCATGAATTCCCTTGCCGTCGTAACAAAAGTTTGGTCCCACACAAATTTGTGTTACAATTTCGTTTGGTGTTTTTACAAAGCTATAGTTCTCCAAACAAGGTGGAGATGACATCAACAAATATATTCTATTCCCCCATATCTATTCTTCATTATCAGAGAAACTGAATTCGAATACGCAATGTTTAAACACAGAAGCTTGTATCATTATACCTGACTCATTGTTCAGGACAACCAATGGCTGACTGCAAGTTATTATAAGGACGACCTGCCTTGCCACTTGGTGATGGTCTCTGTTGGTTGTTGTTCTAGCAACACATTTCTACGTCCAGCCAACAATGGCTCCAGCCATTGCGCGCGCATGTGGTTCAAATATGCGATTAATATCGCTGGTTAATCGCTGTTTAAACAATCAGTACTGGATATGGTGTTGTTATTTGCAAATAATATGTATATTAGGAGATGTTCATTTAACAGTAAATCTGTTAAACTATTCGACCAACTGAAATTCTATTCGATTAAGATATCGTGGCACCCACTGATATACTTAAAAAACAAAATTTCTGGAATCAGTCGTTGACATCCCCAGACATGTTCTGGAATAAATTGGTGCCCATCCAAAATTAAAATAATAAAATTTACGGGAATATATTTTAAATTCATGTCCCCTCATGAATTGAATTAAATTGCCAATTTAAGACAATTAATCCCAGCCAAGCCAATAATTAAAGCCAATAAGAAATTTATATGTTGTAAGAAGTTTGATTTCAAACGCCGAAAGATTTCTCAACATAAATCTCGAATGTCTGACAGCCATCAGTACAGTTTGGAATTTTCACTGCCAAGTTCACTGCCAGAGTCTAGGACCAATGTCCTAGCAAGTGAAGATATAAATACAGAAAAGTGGGAAAAGGTTGGAAGAACTAATGTTAGTCCAGAGCTTACATCAACTCATAATCGTAGCAGTGGTCGCCGACGAAATTATTGCACCATATGCTGGAGACAAATCGAAAGAGGAGATTATTTGTATTGTCAGAAATGTGGAGATCAGCACAACAAGAATAATTATGTAAGTAGGTTCATCTGGTGGAAGTGAGTCATCTGGGATGAACAGAGATTAATAGACTGGATTAGTCAGCAGGATGTTCTAGATGGTAAAAGTTCAGATGATGTTACATGTAAGAACTGTAAAATTAATAATAGACGAAGGAGGGAGGAAGGACCTTTGTAAAGGTTGTTATGTGGCTAATCTGCAGCCGCAGAAATCAGGATATTGCCGGACATGCTCTGCAACTATTCGTGTAGGAGGGAAATATTGCAGTAGATCTTGCAAAGTTAAGTATCAGGCAGCTCAGAAAGAAGATTCCAATAAAAGTAATTGGGAGTCTATCAGTGAAATGTCATCTAATATAGAGATACAAACAACACTGTTACATGAGAGTCTACGGGCTGTGAGAACTTGTGGAGAGTGTAATAAGCTGATCCCTTACAACAGTAAGAAATACGGCAGTGTTGAGTGTTTGGGTCGACATAAAATTGTCACAAGATCAGGATTAGGTAATGGTTCTGTTCCACAATTTCTACTCCAGAAAGTGGCCCTGTCAGCCAATACATCACTTGGTGCCAAGGAAACTACACAACCAACCTATCCTTTGTCATCTGATGAACAAGTTTCTCTATCATCCCAACCATCAATCAGGACAAACCCATCAAGAACAGGTATAACAGATAGTTCAATATCTCAAGAAGTTCACATGCCACCACCCCCTCCAACTTCATCACAGCCTTCTACCTCCTGGGCTGTACAGAGACCAATGCAAACTACTTTTGTTTCAAAGTGAAGCAAGGGACAGGGAATTAACACTTGTTGATGTCTGTGGGGATGGTGAATGCATGTTCCATGCAATCAGAAGATCAGATACATCTCTTAATGACCCACCTCTGATGATGAGGAAGAAGGCACAAAGATATTTTAGAGGATTGCATTGTAACCTTTTCAACCACCACCAATAAACGTATCACTATAATATAATCCCAGCTGAATTATGACATCTTTCCACTCCATGTCATACATGGGCAATTGTAAATAGGCCTGAAACTCGCTGATGTGGTGTATGAACAGTCTATCATCTTCATTATCATCTTTAGGCACAGCATAACATTTCCTGTGCTTTAAAATATGCCCTCGCTCTTCATTGGGACCCGTTTCCCATTTACCATTTTACTTTCCCACTTACCGTTTCCCAATTACCATTTACCTTATGGTGCTCCCTCATGTGCCATGTAATATTAATAACTTTCTTATTGCAGGCCTGGCATTCTTTATGATTTCGCTTGGTTACACCACCATAAGACTTGCGTCCGAATTGCCAGTTTTCACATTGACACAATATTGGTCTTCCAGTGTCTGGGGTTCATTGTCCTCATAATCATCACAGTAAGATGAAGAATAATCCAAAGTCCAATCAGGATCATTGGTATCTTGCAATTGCGGGATTTTTATAGCAGTAACTGCAGCATCTTCATCGTCATATGTATTGGATTCTTGTGTTTCAAAAGTATTCATATGACTGTTACCTATGAAAATTAAATAAAAACCAATAATTTCCACTCATACAGGAAAGACAATAGGGAACATTTTTAAAAGCAATTGTTAATGTCAGACAAGGTCTTTTATATAATTTTATTGTACAAGAGGCCATCCCTAAATTATGTAATGCGGGGATGGGGTCTGAGATATTTTATACTTTGAGACAAGAACCCCCCCCCCCCCCCCCCCCCTGGAAGCGTAATGTACCATAAAGCTCAGCGTTTGTCATGTGTTGTCTCCAGCTGATGTTTAGGGCTGCCCTTAGTAGTCTTTTGTAGCAACCATCATTTCGTTGTTCAAGTGATTTAGTCAGTGTCCTGGTCTCACCCCTGTATAAAAATACACTTTCCACCGTGGCTCGAAAGAACTTAGTCTTCAGGTGCCTGGAGAGATCTGATTTCCAGATGGTATCCATTTTGGATAGAGCTACCCAAGCCTTTGCTTTCCTAACTTCTATGTCCTTTTTGCTACTCTCTATCCATGATCCAAGGTACTGGAAGTCGTCTACCTTCCATTAGTTGATTATTATCAATGGTTGTCAAGTTTCCATCAACATTAAAGGTCATGAATTCGGTCTTGGTAGCATTTATATGCAATCCAACCTCCTTAGCAGCCCTCTCCACTTTATTTAGTAGAAGCTGTGCATCTGCTAGCGTATTAGATTAGAGAGCAGGGTGATGTCATCCGCAAAGTCAGTATCTGTAACTATAGTTGCTGGATATCTACTACTTCTGCATTCTTGAAGTGTGAATCCCAGATCTTCACCCGTTGTGGTGTTCACAGACCTTCACTCATTGCGTAATCCAGCACAATTACAAATAGTAATGGTGTTAATGTGTCACATTGCAGTACGCCAGCCAGGATTGAGAAAAACTCAGTTTCACCATCTGGTGAGAGTACCTGCGCTTCTGTGTCACAATATAACAATCCAATGCCAGTAACAATTACTTCTGGTATTCCATAAGCTCTTAGGATTTCAAGGATTTTACCTCAATGGATGGAATCGAATGCCTTCTTGAAGTCCACAAAAGTCATGACTGTCATGACTGTCCCCTGTTTCTATAGGTAGCGTCTTGTCATATATTTTCCTTGTAGGGCTGACCTCGATTTTTGGTGGCAACGCAAGCAAGTTGCTGAAGTGATTTTTCCACTTCCCAACACGTTCTTCAGGACTATCGGATTTGATGCACCCCTTTGCACAACTTTTCCGACCAGATACCTCATTTACAGCTTGCCAGGTAAGTCTTGATTGTTGCTGTATGTGAGCAGTTGTAATTGCTTCAATTTTACCCTGTATGTACTTTTCCTGGCTGATGTTGTAGGCCAATTTATGATCATCCTTAGCTTTCTCAACTTTGTTAATGTTTTCGGTTGTTGGTTGTTCAGTTTTAACTTTGTAGGCTATCTTAAGATCTTCTCTCTTACAAGTAACCTCAGAGTTTTGCCATGGCACATACATATTATTATATTCTGGTATATTGAATCGGTGGACTGGTCTTCATCCATTGACTGAAGTGCTTCAAAGCATTTTTTGACTTCTACTGTGTAAGCATCCTTTACAGCATTGTCAGTTCTGAGATTCATCTTATGTTCATCTTATGTATGAGTTCATCTTATGCCTATGGATATACTGTATAGTGTATATCTGGTGAATCCACATGAGTCACCTGTACTCTTTTTCGCTAAGTCGAAAGTAGCTCCAAAGAACATCTTTTCAACACTGATTTTTTTTTAGACGGCAACGGTTCTTCTACTACCAATACTGCTTCTCCGACTACCTCTCCTACACCTACATCTCCGACTACCTCTCCTACATCTATATCTCTGACTACCTATCCTACCATGTCAGCTACCTCCACCTCTCCTACACCTACATCCTCTACTACAACTACAGACAAGGATGTTATGGAGTTCAATGTTTCCCCGACTGGGTCCTATATGGAGGTTGATATGTCGTCGATGTCTTACCCTGCAACACCTCCAGCAGGACCCAGCAACGTCATCCGTAAGTGTAACTTCGGAATATTTCTTGACGTTTACGATAATTAATAAATATTTAATTAATTAATATAATAAACCGCTGCCTCCATATTGCATAGGGGGGTGGACTCTACGCGATGAAACTGGAACTACAGTATCAAGGGAAATCTCAGCTAATAACAGCTGCTCACGAGCAAGAAGGTAACCATGTGTATTATTGACTTTCGTTTATTGTTTTGGTTAGAATGTAACACTGTAACATGCTCCGCCCCAATCTCATCAGTGATATGCAATATTGTTAAATAGCTAAGATGGAATTTACGTCATTTGCTAGTCATTTGATATCTGCTAATGTTCAAAGGACCACTGGAAAGTCTAAATGTGACCGATGTGATGTGGCTGTGATTGGGTCCAATCCAGGTTTTAGACAGACCCATAAATAGCTATGAAAGTTGCCCATGGCCATGACTGAGTGAGTGCCGCATATAGACCTATTTAATTATGTATAAGAATGGCTTGGCTAAATATATATAATATTTAACTATGAAAGATGTCCTCGGACATCAGTGCTCCTATTGTAAAGAATGTCTAAAAGATGGTGACGAGTGCGCATAAAACCTATCCCAGTAAATGGTTCAACATACAATTGTGCTTATTGCCAGTGCCCTCCAACAAAACATATGAAATTAGATAGCAGTATACCAGTATCTTCTATCCTCATCCTTAGTGACAATGTCGCAGTGTCTCAGTCAACACAAGGGGCCAATTATAGTTCAACATTTAACTCAAACTCATTTGGTCCTTCAGATTTCCTGACACCATTACCATTAGAATTATTAAACTGGATAAGCCTGGAGTTTTATTTGCTCTGGTGAACTTACATTGAAAAAAGATTTACAGTTTTAATCGATTAATTTCTGCTTTCTAGGGCCATCATCAGGATAAATAATTATTGTTACTTTATTTACATGTTATATAGACAGGCAGTTACAATATAAAATTAATGTACAAAGTTCATACCTACACCTAAGATGCACTGACGGGTCAGCACAGTCAGACAATGCAATACTGACTAGATACCGGTAGCGTAGGCCCAAAAGCTTCCGAAAAGTATCCGACCAATCAGAAATCAGGCACCTCACGGATCAGCTAAGGTTCATTGCGCCCTACATGAAGCATAATTCCATGGTGGGTAATTTTGGTGATACTTCTGCTTCTGAGAGGGATGAAGAAAGTCAGGTTGATAGTGGGAGTGAACCAGAATTACAGGATGAATTTATAAATAAGTCAGCCAGCGTCAGCAGTACAGCGTCGCCATTAATCGCTAGTGGAAGTGGAAAGAAAGGAAAAGGAATAAAGAGGAAAAATGTCAAAGAAGCTTTAGTTACTTTTATTAGACCAATCGATACGAAAAGAAGAAGATCCAACACTGAGTTTTTTAAAGGACTGGATTTAAAGGACTTCGATGGCCATAATATCTGATATGCTTGATGACCAAGAACAGGAGGAAATTTCTCGCTCTCGAAATTTGCTACCAATAGTAGATCTACCATACTCTTACCCTCATCAGTTTCAGTCTGGTAGTAGTTTAACCCAGCCTAACGATATTTACACGGACAACGCTGGCACATATATGCATTTATAATAAGTATTTAGGACCTTGTTATATAACCAATAATCAAAGAAATATTAGTGTGTGTTGCAACCAAATATTATAATATACTGTACCTCAGTGTGACTAGTAGTTTTTCCTTCGCTCCAACCGCTTTCCGAAACTTGGTGCTACACTTTCGGATGTTTCCATCAATTAGGTACAAAAGCTCATCAAATGTAGCAATGGACATGCGAGTGTAATTTGCAAATTTCTGTGGATCATCTCGCAGTTGATAATATAACTTTGCCATAACGCCACCCACATCCGTATCCAGTAGATGGTGGAACAAGTAGGTTATCAAAAGAAGAAGAAGATGCTTGATCTCAGTTGTGAAATCCTTTACAGAGTTTGGATTTCCACTAGGGAAATGTGAATTTTTGGACTTAATGGAATCTTATATAAATAAGAGAAATAGAGAATTAAAAGAGAATAAGACATCCATATAGGACATCCATCCTATACACATCCACCTTCTTCTCCAATCGCAATATTATGTTATATTCAGCTGCAGTTGGGATCCTAGCTTTTCTCCAGAACACTAGCACTGCACAAACCGCGGCAGTTACACTTTCTCTGGTGCACTTATGTTCATGATTGAAGTGGTGGTAAAACAATTTCAGTATTTCCCCCCATGAAGGAAGTTTCATTCCAACAAGTTCGGAAATGGGTTGCCCTATCAACCAAACATCTGTTTCTTGGTGGGTTATTGAATGAGCCATTACAAAGACAATGCAGTACAGTCACTGGTTGTTAATTATTACCAGCCTTTAGCATAGGCATAGCCTGCAAACAAAAATCTTTTTGTAATTAAGGGAAGGTCCTACAGTAGCCTAACACTTAGATCATGGACTTCAGACTAGACCTAATTAATTTGTGCCAACACTTATCTTTATATACAGCAAGATACTAAACTGTAGTATGTGTAGGCCTACATCACTGTACTGCTATCAGCTACAGTGCCATACCAATACGGTATGCTAGACTGTAGTGTGTGTAGGCCTACATCACTGTACTGCTATCTGCTACAGTGTCATACCAATACGGTAGGCTAGACTAGTTGATTTCTGGAGGCTATAATTTCAAGGAGCAGTTTTTGTTGTCTTACCCCCTTGGAGCAATGGCTTAATTTCAAGTTGCCAATTACCATACTTTCATTATATGGGATTCCTGATGAAATTATTGCAGCAATAAGATCAGTATACGATGGTTCGACAACATTTGTGTCTACTGTTGACGGTGACACAGAACCATTTGAAGTGTTATGGGGCGTTGAAGTGTTAGACACACTTGCACCATTCTTGTTCATTATTGTGGTTGACTATGTTCTACGCATGTCCTTAGATCATCATAATGATGATGGGGTGATGATAACTCCACCTACTGGCTCCAGAAGTCGAGGAAATCCTTCCAAGTACCTAACTGATCTAGACTTTGCTGATGACTTGTTCAATAGGCTGATGCCTATTGAGACTCTACAACGTTTATTGTCTGATTGTTAATACAGTAATAAGGTGAGTTTTATATTTTACATTTTTACATATTCTGCATTACATAACATACCTTTGCAGCTAATTGCCTAGCGTGAGTACCGGTAAGTTGTATTCCAGTATTCGTTCCCGTTCATATGATTGGCTACTTTTAATTAGCGCATACCGGTATCTGTAAATACCAGCGGCGCTAATATATATATATATATATATATTGTTGCATAGATTTTTTGTTTCAAAATCTCGTCATTTTTTTCTTTTCGATTCTTGTTCGATTCTGCTAAACATGGGAAATCAACCGAAAATAACATTAAACATATCGAAGCCACAGATGCTTACATGCACACCATTGTTTGTTGCTCATCTTTCTATACCTCCAACACCGTGGTGCAAACTGATAGCCCGTTTGATGAACTACCAATTAAAACACCAACACATTGTAGTATCTGCCGTACGAATTATACTAAAAAAACCCTCAGGACTTGATCTCAGGCAATGTCAATCGTGAATGTAGCGAATGTTGTGATGTTTGGGGTTTTTTCCCAGAAATGCCCAGCAATACGCAAAAAATATACGAAGGTGATAGCTGTGCTCGCGCTATGGCGAGTTATTTGTTTATCCGGGACTGATGGGCCCTATTGGGCCAGTCAGTTTTAGCGCGTTTCGACGAGGACTTTATCAAACAAAGAGCTTCGTTGTGGTTGGCTCACAGCCCAGAAAAATTTAAGACTTATGTTAGGCCCTCCAAACGCGCATCAAACAATGGTAACATGTAGCATGTTGTAAAATAGTTCGTGTTATTCAGTTTAGTGTACTGCTTTATTTTTCTGATATTTTTGTTGCAGGATTTTGTTTTTGTTGTATTTGTAGTTCTGTCAGGCATTATATTTCAGAATTGGAACTGCGAGTTTCGGCCAAGGACTAATAAAACATAATCCTAACTTTGTGATTCATATATAATGTTATGGAATGAATATTACATTACTTAAATTAGTTAATTTCATTTCACAATTCATATATTATAATCCCTACGATTTGTACAGTACAATGTAGCAATAATGTGTGGGAAACAGAAATCGGCAGTATATTGGTATCCAATTCGACCCAAATGTAGGCCTATATGTTAATTTGTGTGATAAATTTACTTCTAGCAGAATTGATTTGGGTAGTGGAGGTAGAAAATGGCTTTGAATCTTATTTTTAATCCATGTAAATAGTAGTAAAGTAATAATAGTTAGTTATTGTCGTAGTACAATTTTCATTGATTGATTAGCGCAATTTGCCAGTAAGCAAAAGCAACAATATACAGACGTAGGCCTAGTACTGTAGTAGGTGTCAAACATCCTGGACTGGTGGCCAGGTTATTATACTCACTGTACTTTAAGAAACGCCTGTAGGTTACTGTTGTTACGCCAGCAATTCTAAAATCGGGCACAGTGCAGCATCTCTGTCATTGCTGATGCTATGCTCGCTGTGACAGCGCAGCACATCTATTGAATTATCTGCCCATGACTTGTTGGCACCTTGTCCGGTGTAGCACATTTCTGCACCAGCTCTCCGCAGCCCAGCACTAGTTGAAATGTACACTCTGAAATATTAGTAAGATAAAGTTATATTAAAATTTTTTTGCAATTGATTCCTGGGTGGTTTACTGACATAAAAATTATATGTAATCAAAACATTTCCGTTATGCTGGAACTATTTATCAGATACTCAACAAATGTACTAAACTCTTCGGGATCCTGTTTCAAAAAAGTCATTTATTTAGCCCGGGCGGCGACATCTAAGGTTATCAAAAATTTATAAAAAATAATATATTATTCCACAATTAGATTATCGTATGTTTGTAAACACCGTATTACAAAACTCAATTACTCAATTCCAAACTCAAACTCAGTTTATAAATACAATTTTATGTAGTTTTTCAATATTTATCATGTGTGTATAAACACAGTATTACACAGTAAGGCCTGTGTGTACTTTAATTATTGATTCATTGCAATCACAAATTCATTTTAATAATTGATTCGTTTTAATAATTTGCGAAATATTTTTAATGTATACCGATACCTCCTAATGTTATATATATAAATTTTACCTGTTGTTTTTACTGGATGACCCCCAAACGTGTAGTTAAAGCATGTATGGATTTCCTCCTTATTTAAAGTATGTATGGTATGTGCAAATGTAACTCTAATTTAGTGCATGCATTATATGTAAAAAATTATCTTACATGGTCTGAGTCTTATCAATACACAGCTCAGTCATAATAGGTTTATATCTCATTATCATTAATACTATACTTTCAGTTATACTCCGGGAGTGGAGAATACTGATGTGATATATGATAACGTTGTGGATGTGGGAATGGTGTTATCCCTCAGTCGTATAGATAAGTGGTCTTCCAGACTGGCAAGACCTCTTTTGGTTGAGGTTCTACTGCAATACATAATAGATGGCATTGCCCCAACTACCGAATTAAATTTCGAGCAGTAGAAAGGTGTTGGATAGAGGATGCCATCGGGGTATGTTAGAGGTACAGTACCATCACGGCTGAGGGAGGTGATGTGGTGCATCAACCTATTGAAGGTGGCGTTTTGAGGTGGTTGGTTACGCCGACGGAGCACTCCGAGTTCGTTATTGAGGAGAAGGTGGATGTGGGAGGCATGATTTACATCGTAGATGGGGATTCGATCCATCCTGGCGAATAATGTACCGTGGTCCCTGTCTTCATCCATTATTTCATGGGATCCCAGAACTCCCATGCTGAGATCGATGTTCTCAGAGTCCCTCTCTGGGTCGTCACCATGATCGTCATCCAGGAATATTGACAACGGATCCTCATCAACGGGTACCTCCCTATTAGCAACATTAGAATCAGGAATTACGTCAAATTCAATATCTGCTGTTAAATTGTGTTGTACAAAGTGATCCTGGCCCTTCTTTAGTTGTTCCTTCCTGTGTTTGAAACACAAACCAGTACGGCAATGGACGTAGGGAAGTCCACATGGACAGCGCCATCTGGCTCGTTTGTTGCACCTGGGGATGGAACATAGAGACTCATTGTTCAGATGTTGGTGCACCAGCAGACAGTCCTGGTGAATGGAGCATCTCACGTTGGATTGGCCGGCAAAATGTGAGAGTAAAGACTTGGACAGATGATGGTCCATTTTCTTTACAAATATTAGTTCTTCGAAGTGTTTGAATGTGGAAATTCATTGCCAACCGCGCATTCCCATATGCAATAATCGCGCACCCCAAAAATCCCAAAACTATTTTGTATTTTTTTGTTCTTTTTTGTACAGATTCGTCGGACCGGTGTATTACCGTACAGTATTAGGCATTAGGTTTAAGTTCATGTAGCTGCCTAATGAAAGAAAAAGTGATATGAAAAGGGCTACAATAACAAAGTACACAGGTACAAGCAAGAGAACACGGAAACGCAGACTAACGACTGAGGTTGATCAGTTTGTTAATGAGTCCTTAAACATTGCGAGTGATTTACAGCCACTCCCACATTTAAACATTCCTGATCTTCAATCCTTCCCAGTACTACCGGTACCGGTAGTACGAACATCACCGACAGGCCAACTGACTTTCACATAATACAAACATTAACTGGTCAGAGTTCAAGATCTACAGACATAATTGATGATAGGCCTACGTCTACCTCATTGCCAGACACGCCAGAGGTACATCAAGTTTTTCATGAGGAAAATATTCCTATCACTGAAGATGTGAATGAATGTTATGATGAATTGTTACCTGAATACTATTTGTCAGATTTCTGTGATGAGAATGACCAATTTATATTTCCTGATGCACATGACGAAGATTTTATCGCGGCTTGTCCTCCAGATGTGGACATCCCTTCGCAATCAGGTTCTAGTACTTCGTCTTTCACATTCGTTGATGATATTAGAAGTTGGGCTGTCAATAATAACATTAACCACTCCTGCTTAAATCCTTTACTTACTGTTCTTCGTAGACATTGCCCTGAATATTCATTTCCTAGTGATTGTCGATCTTTATTGAAAACTCCCCGTGTAAATATAACAATTATTTCAATTGGAAGTAAGGGAGGTTGTTATTATCATTTTGGTTTAGGTAATGGTATTAGAAAGATTTTTTGCCAATTTGGTTCTGCAATATTTAAATATATTACGCATACCTGTTTATGGCTTTCCTTTGGAATTGATGGGATCCCTTCATTTCGGAGCAGTAAGCAAGAATTTTGGCCTATTCTTGGTAAACTAGTAAATATACCTATGTCCCCATGCTTTCCTATAGGCGTGTATTGTGGAGAGGGTAAACCTGACAATGTTGATGACTTTCTTAAACCATTAGTAGATGAGTTTAATTCCTTTACTGATTCTAATGGAATCGAAATTTTTGATGAAACTGTGGCACACAGGTATATTCTAAAAATCAAATCATTTCTATGTGATGCACCAGCATGTGCATTTGTTAAGCAAATAAAAGGACATGGAGGTTATTTCGGTTGTGAAAGGTGCTGTACAGAGGGGTTGTAGTACTCAAACAAAGTTATATTCTATGTTATATTCTGATCAAAATTCTTTAAAACAAAATATGAATTTTGCCGTTTTCCAATATCTATCGAATCTAATACATTTGTGCTAATTTTATAAATCGATGTTTGTGCTAAAATAACGCCTAAATTGTGCTTTTAATAATCGCCAAATTAAGTTGAGGCGATTACGTGCTTTAATGATCCTAAATTAAGTTCTGCCCACTGGTTGGTCGAAAATCCAGCTGAGACAACCCTGGATGTCGCCTGATTATGTGAGCAAATTTAGACTTTGCGTCATTCCTACAGTTTAGCAGTACAGCAGTAGCCATCTTTATTCTTCGTTTTTTGCACTTCCGTTGGTTGTAAATGTTGCTGCTTTCTTCATACATTTGTGACTTTTGAATATGATTACTGCTTAGTCTACCTGTTGATTTTATATTTCTGATTGCAAATATAATTGCCGCAATGTAGTGAACCAAATTCAACGTTTGTTTCCTTCGACTGACTGATTGGTTTTTACTATGTTTGCGCCGTTACGGTAACTGCCCTCTTTAACATGTTGGGCTAGGGGTAGGCGCCGCGGGCTCACTGTTTGGAAGCGACGGGAGAAGTTGGAGGATCCAATGCACGGCACTACCGGCGGGGCTGGTGGCTGCGGTTGGCAGGTTGGCTGAATTAAGTTTAGGACCGAGGGCCGGTCGCCATTAAGGCTGTAAGGGGCAAGGCGACCTAGATCTTGTCTCTCAGATTTGCTATTAGGCTAGCTAGGTTTAGGTAGAAAGATCACATTGATCTGGGGTGACCTTAGCCGTTTACGCTAATGCTAATGCTACGTTTATGCTAATGCTACGTTTATGCTAATGCTATTTATGTGTAATGTTTTAGATAGGTGCTATATACCGTACCTTGATTGTTTCTGTTTTCTATTTGTGCTTATTGTTAAATTACTGTTAGCTCAAATAATACGGTATTTAGGCTGTCTTTAGTGTAGCCCAGTAACGTAACTAATTAGCGTTACAAATTCTGGAATACCTAATAATTAGTTCGCAACCCCGTACATTTGAGTAAATGTAGTTTATGTATGATAGTATTTAGAATAAAATAAGGACTTTGTACGCTGCATAGCGGAGAATAGTTTTAGTTATTTATACTTAGGAAATACAGAAATATCTTTGGACAAATTTACACTAGGTGGTTATCTAAAAAATAGTGGGTTTGCAAGACTACAGTAGTTGCAAGCGTAGCGAGCAGTAATATAGCTGATTACAGTCAGCGCTAAGGGTACCAGGGTTTAGGTAAATAATTTCCCCCCTTTTGCATTATTAAATATTCTCACATTCAACATTTGTCCGCCTGACGAACTGCTTTATTTCTCTGTGAAGGGTGAACAATTGGAGTGTTAAGTCACCAACACTCGTATTAAGTAGCTTGGGAAGCCAAATCAGATTTATTGTTTTGGTTGTTTCTGTTTCGGCTTGTGTTTAGGGCAATTAGCTTGGTATGTTATAGTTTGATTAACCTCATTGTTTCATTCGAAAATGCGAACATATCAAAAGGAAGAATCCCCTTTGAGATTTCTTTAACAGTACTGGTAATACTACAATTGGTGTCATCGTGCGATGTTTTGCTCGGGTTGACCCTATCTATGAGAGACCTTGTTCTTCATAGAATAGAATAAACTATCTTACCCCGTGAATCTAAGGCAGCTGGACTATCCCGGTGGGCACTAGTAGAGCCAGATTCCGGTGGTGGAGCCAATGGTGGCGGTGTCACCACGTTTGTTGATGGCAGCTGAACCGGTTCAGATTGAGGCTGGCGGGTGGAGTGATCTATTTGTGAGGGGGTGTAGATTACTAATTTCGGTACCATCATCTCTCATTGGTTCAATTGGTAGGTGTACAGCCATTTGACCAGGTGTCGGCGAAATAGAGAATGGCATTGCGGGAAGGATGGCAAAGCAAGACTATATAAATGGTATAATACAGTTGATATTTAGTATTATTTAGTGATAGGGTTTGGTTTGGTTAGATTAGTTTGTGTAGGGTTTCGCTAGGTTAGTGTTGGTTAGTCTAGGACTAGTTTAACAAGCACACAGTCGGCTGAAGCCGGAGGCGACCTGAAGGCTCCTCTTTCGATAGCGCTCAACCAACTGAGCTACCCCAGTACCCCGCCGTTAGGTAAGGTTATGTTAAAAAACCCAAAATATATATTTGTCAAAAAATAACAATTACCGGTATATATATAAATACCATTTTCATAATTAAAAAATTATACTCTTAGTGATAACTCACTTCTTCTTAACCTTCTTGCCAACACGAACGGCTAGAGACTGCGACTGGTCTTCTGAGTCACTGTCAATCACCTGCAATGCAACTCGCTTGCGGCCATCAAACCTTGTCCACTGCAGTTCTTGGTCTGACCCAACACAATCGGAGTCTGCCACAGACATTCTCTCAATTTCCCGAGCTCTTAGTAATGAATCTATATAATAATAGACGATGTTTATTACTTAAACAATAAAAAATAAACATATTGCTGTTCCATTTCGTATCAACCAGTTAAATATGTTATTGATAAATACTGGTGTAGTAGCCTACCGGTAAACCGGTACATATGAAATTACTAACTTTGTCTAGTTACATATAAATATAATATATATACAAATAAATAAAAATTATGAACAATAAATAAAAATTATGAACAATCACCTGTATGGGAATTCCGCACGATACGAATACTGAATAGTCCCCAATTACCGGCCGATTTACAGCCAGCTGGCGTACAATCTTTTAGGGCTTTAGATATAAGACGCGTAGATTCAGGATATCGTACAGTTTTTGAGTCTTCTTCTAACCAACTGGTGCAACACACCGCACTAAACTCATCTTCTACTCCACGTGCTTCATCAACGTTGAAGATGATAACGCAGTATTTACAAGCCATAATTTATACAAATATGTATACTATACTATAGATGTTTGTATTCTATATTGCCTTCTATATTGCTTCTAATAATATATGAAATTCATTAGGCCTAAAGTAAATGTCATGTCAATCCATGAATGTACCGGTACCATAATCCTCTTCAGAACATGGTAAGAAAATACACTTGTTAGCAATAGAACTAAACGGATAAAATTGAAGTTGGTGAGATAGTTTTGAAGCTTTGCCAATACCTATCTCCAATGAAGAACAAGGTCTCTCATAGATAGGGTCAACCCGAGCAAAACATCGCATGATGACACCAATTGTAGTATTACCAGTACCATTAGGATCACTCAGTTAATATTAGACCGATTGAAAGAAATGAATGTTCTTAGACTGTGGTTAGGTCTAATAATAATAGTAATAATACTTAATCAAACTTGCACTTAATAATACTTAATCAAACTTGCAATTAATAATACTTAGGCCTAATAAAACTTGCAATTGATAATACTTAGGCCTAATAAAACTTGCAATTAATAATACTTAGGCCTAATAAAACTTGCAATTAATAATACTTAATCAAACTTGCACTTAATAATACTTAATCAAACTTGCAATTAATAATACTTAGGCCTAATAAAACTTGCAATTGATAATACTTAGGCCTAATAAAACTTGCAATTAATAATACTTAATCAAACTTGCACTTATCCAAACTTGCAATTAATAATACTTAATCAAACTTGCACTTAACCAAACTTGCAATCAATAATACTTATTCAAACTTGCAATTAATAATACTTAATCAAACTTGCAATTAATAATACTTCGGCCTAATAAAACTTGCAATTAATAATACTTAATCAAACTAATAAAATAAAATTATAACATATAATTATAAAATTAATAAAATTTTTACACATTGAGATCCAAGGATGAGGAAAATTAACCAAACCTTCTACTATAAACCTATGCGAGTTATAAGGTAAACCACAAACAATTCGTACGTTAGTATTCCAACTATTGAAAAACTTCTTACATTCCATTGATTGAAAATTCCATAAACTACTACCATACAAATCTAAAGCATATAAACGTTGAATGTAAGTTATATTTGCCGGGTGATAGTAATAAAATTCTTGTTTAAGATTATTAAGTTTACCTATTAATTTACCCCGTTTCAACACAATGTCATATGAAAAACAGCACTTATAATCTAGCACATTGCCCAAATGGGTTGCCTTTTTAACCCAAGGCAAAACACAGTTACCTATAATAATTAACGCAGTTGGTGGGTTCCAACATTTGCTAAAAGGGATACATTTACATTTACTTTTGGATTGGTCACTACTTACACTAAGTCGCAAACCAAATTCTCTACAAAACCTTTGGCATATATTAACCATAAACTGCAGACCGGACACTGATGGGCACAAAAGAAGAACATCATCAGCATACGCCAAAACACCAAAATACTGCCCTCCTACAAAACACCCCACCCTACAAGATCGCAGTGACTTAATTAATATATTCAATACCACACAAAACAAAATCGGGGAACAAACTGAACCCTGACGCACTCCATTCGAAGTATTAAATTGAAAAGAGAGAGCGTTTAACCATTTAACTGAACAAATTTGGTTTTTATAAATAAATAACAGACATCTCAAATATAAGACAGAAAATCCCTTTTTAATTAGCTCTAGGAATAATTTTGGCCATTCGACTAAATCAAAGGCCTTCGTGAAATCTAAAAGGCAGCCATACACCGGTGTAGAATTACGATAATAATAATTTATCACTTCAGAGGCGGACCAGGTGCACATGACTGTACTAGACTTTATGCGGAAACCAAATTGCAAATCGTCAAGACGCAACTTGTCTCCTTGACTGATAAGCATTAACCATTCAAAAACTTTCAACAATAATGCACAGATAGCAATAGCTCTATAATTGTTATCATCAGATAAATCACCAAGATTATTTTTAACTATAGGAACAAACGAAATTGACAGTAAACTATTAGACACAAAACCGTGCGATAGAAAAGAATTAAACAACTTTGCTAAATGACTTTCTAAAACGGGGCCACCATTAATTAATACACCAGAGTAAATCATTGCAATTAAAACAATCGGAATGTAAATTAATATTCTGAAGATTGGTATTTAAACTACTCAAAAATAGCGAGATATCATCAGTGGAAGCTTTGGAAAACAAACTTCTAGAGGATTTCTCATTTTCAACTACATCAAAATTTAACAAACCTACTTTAAATTTCATATATATTGCACTGTGGTTAGATAGATTTGAACCAGAATGTATAACATCAGCCTCATAACACGCATCTAGTACATCCCTACTCACAATAAAGTGATCTATAGTAGAACGATGTATGACATTATCAAACATAAAAAGGTAAGTATAATCTATAGGGAATACATTCCACACGCGAGAAAGCGCATTGTTTTCTAAAAAATCCTTTAAATATTGCACAGAAGCTGACATACGTAAGAAATCAGCATTTAAATCTCCCGCCCATATCACACTTGTACTAGACGTTCTTGATATGACATCGTCAATATCATTTAAAATACACAGAAAGTCATCAGAAAGTGATTCCATGGTCCATGAATCTGTCGGAAAATATGTGTTTAAAAGTAAAAGATTTCCACCCGGCAATTTCAACTCTAGTGCTTGCAAGCGTGGATTATTAGTTTTAACTACACGAATATATTTAGATATTGATTTACACCATAAAATACAGAGGCCACCGCTGGGTCTACCTCTACCTACATTATCATCATTGAAATACGCTGGCACTGCATTGAAATTATGGTTGGGGAATAAACCCTTAAATTTAGTGCAATTCGCTGACAACAAAAAATGTTCCTGTAAGCATACAATTTTTGAACTGCATAACAATGCATTAATAAATTCAACTTTGTCTAACCCGAGGCCAGTACTGTTATAAGATATAACTGATAGAGACTCCATCGATGAATCAGAGTTCGCCCCAATATTGTTACCGCTAAGGTTTTTTGAGTTACAGGCATTCGCCATCGCTCCGTTAGTTAATTAAGCAAATGTACCGTTACCACCACGATCAGAAGGCCGGTAAGTCCACTCACGTACATGGACACCCCGCGGCCACACGTCGGGATTGAAAGCAGCGTCGAGTTGACTCGCTCGTAACCCCACCCTGAAACTCGCAGCCCGCGCCTCTGGGCGCGATACACGCTTAATGTCACGTGCTTGCACTGACAACCCTTTGTCAGCTAACCAAGTAGACATCTGCGACACAGTTACCTCCGGCGCCACCCGATAGACGAATAACTCTGTCGGAGCGGCCCGCAACTGGGGATTCCCAGAGTCACTTACTGTCACGGGGGAACCTTTAGTACCCACAATCGCACGATTCGGAAGTTGCTTTTTTGGGAGGGGAACTTTCTGCTGCTTGCGAGCCAAACGAGTATCCTTCCGCGAATGTTGAACCGTCCAATCAGTATTCTCTTTGTCTGGAAGAATCTCCATCTCAGAATCAAAAAGTACCTCATTGGTGTCATCACCAGCGTCGCCATCCATGTCAGACAACGGGCGCGGTCGTTTGACACTGCCTCTTTCCTCAGCAACTTGATTACTCGACACTCGCGGTGTAGCAAGCGGGTTGAAGTAACCATACCCGAGCCGATTATTCGTTTGCGAATCAACCTGAACTGTTTCAAGTAATTTCGGGCGCGCTCCAGCCGACTTCCAGACAGCCGACCCAGAATGTGGAGAACGATTCCTACGATCCGCCACCACATTTCGGAATGACCTCTCCACAGTCGGAGGTCCATGGAGATTAGCCGCTCCGCCACCACCACCAGGACCACGTAACCCTGCCAGCCTGAGGGGAGGGGGCGGTTGCGGGAAATTGTTACCAGCCGGTTTGTCGATACCATTAAGTTTATTCATAAGTCTACCCTCAAGAGATCTAAACTCATCTTTCATATTAGATTCAAGTTTACAAAATCGTTCAGTTACAAGCGTAAACACCGAAGTATTCTCCGCACTATTCATCCCGTTGTCCCCAGCGCCAGCACTACTGCTAGCTGAGACATCAAACGAAGGCAAGGAAAGCGCATCAAGGGCTCCCACCGCAATCACAGGAAGAGAACCAGACCGATCGAGATCCTTGATTTTATCCACGATATCCTTCATATTTGCCACTGCAGCACTTCTGTCGGAAGTGTCACGCCTGTTACGACACTCACCGCTCGACTGGGCAAATAAAACCACTTTAGCTGCCCACACCTCCTCAGGCGTAAATCGCGAGAGACAACGCGATACGACTACTTCAGTATCAACAGAGCTAATACCCTGCAGCACAGCAGATAGACACGAGTTAACAATAGTTGAACTGACGCTTGGAGTGTGTCCTTGAACCACACTACCGAAATCCAAATTACCGCTACCGGTACCCGAACCGGTACCAGTAACCTGCGAATCTATCTCAGCACCAATACCAACATCAGAGACAGAGAAACGTGATCGTGTAGCAACACCAGATAGCACGCCAACCGATCCCGGCGAAGTGCCATCAGGCACCCCACCGCCGGCCAGCGATTTATTACCAATCTCAGTCATGTAGATTAGCCAACACGGCTATACGGTCAAGCAGAATGCAGATAGCAGATGCAGATAGCAGATTAATAGTACCTAGTACTGCTCAGATGTTGATGTTAACCTTTATGCTAACCTTTATAGGCCTAATAAAACTTGCAATTAATAATACTTAATCAAACTTGCACTTATCCAAACTTGCAATTAATAATACTTAATCAAACTTGCACTTAACCAAACTTGCAATCAATAATACTTATTCAAACTTGCAATTAATAATACTTAATCAAATTTGCAATTAATAATACTTATTCAAACTTGCAATTAATAATACTTAATCAAACTTGCAATTAATAATACTTAATCAAACTTGCACTTAATAATACTTAATCAAACTTGCAATTAATAATACTTAGGCCTAATAAAACTTGCAATTGATAATACTTAGGCCTAATAAAACTTGCAATTAATAATACTTAATCAAACTTGCACTTATCCAAACTTGCAATTAATAATACTTAATCAAACTTGCACTTAACCAAACTTGCAATCAATAATACTTATTCAAACTTGCAATTAATAATACTTAATCAAACTTGCAATTAATAATACTTAGGCCTAATAAAACTTGCAATTGTTAATACTTAGCCCTAATAAAACTTGCAATTAATAATACTTAGGCCTAATAAAACTTGCAATTAATAATACTTAATCAAACTTGCACTTAATAATACTTAATCAAACTTGCAATTAATAATACTTAGGCCTAATAAAACTTGCAATTGATAATACTTAGGCCTAATAAAACTTGCAATTAATAATACTTAATCAAACTTGCACTTATCCAAACTTGCAATTAATAATACTTAATCAAACTTGCACTTAACCAAACTTGCAATCAATAATACTTATTCAAACTTGCAATTAATAATACTTAGGCCTAATAAAACTTGCAATTAATAATACTTAGGCCTAATAAAACTTGCAATTAATAATACTTAATCAAACTTGCACTTAATAATACTTAATCAAACTTGCAATTAATAATACTTAGGCCTAATAAAACTTGCAATTGATAATACTTAGGCCTAATAAAACTTGCAATTAATAATACTTAATCAAACTTGCACTTATCCAAACTTGCAATTAATAATACTTAATCAAACTTGCACTTAACCAAACTTGCAATCAACAATACTTATTCGAACTTGCAATTAATAATACTTAATCAAACTTGCAATTAATAATACTTCGGCCTAATAAAACTTGCAATTAATAATACTTAATCAAACTTGAACTTATCCAAACTTGCAATTAATAATACTTAATCAAACTTTCACTTAACCAAACTTACAATCAATAATACTTATTCAAACTTGCAATTAATAATACTTAATCAAACTTGCAATTAATAATACTTAGGCCTAATAAAACATGCAATTAATAATACTTAGGCCTAATAAAACTTGCAATTAATAATACTTAATCAAACTTGCACTTAATAATACTTAATCAAACTTACAATTAATAATACTTAGGCCTAATAAAACTTGCAATTAATAATACTTAGGCCTAATAAAACTTGCAATTAATAATACTTAATCAAACTTGCACTTAATAATACTTAATCAAACTTGCAATTAATAATACTTAGGCCTAATAAAACTTGCAATTGATAATACTTAGGCCTAATAAAACTTGCAATTAATAATACTTAATCAAACTTGCAATTAATAATACTTAATCAAACTTGCACTTAACCAAACTTGCAATCAACAATACTTATTCGAACTTGCAATTAATAATACTTAATCAAACTTGCAATTAATAATACTTCGGCCTAATAAAACTTGCAATTAATAATACTTAATCAAACTTGCACTTATCCAAACTTGCAATTAATAATACTTAATCAAACTTTCACTTAACCAAACTTACAATCAATAATACTTATTCAAACTTGCAATTAATAATACTTAATCAAACTTGCAATTAATAATACTTAGGCCTAATAAAACATGCAATTAATAATACTTAGGCCTAATAAAACTTGCAATTAATAATACTTAATCAAACTTGCACTTAATAATACTTAATCAAACTTGCAATTAATAATACTTAGGCCTAATAAAACTTGCAATTGATAATACTTAGTCCTAATAAAACTTGCAATTAATAATACTTAATCAAACTTGCACTTATCCAAACTTGCAATTAATAATACTTAATCAAACTTGCACTTAACCAAACTTGCAATCAATAATACTTATTCAAACTTGCAATTAATAATACTTAATCAAATTTGCAATTAATAATACTTATTCAAACTTGCAATTAATAATACTTAATCAAACTTGCAATTAATAATACTTAATCAAACTTGCACTTAATAATACTTAATCAAACTTGCAATTAATAATACTTAGGCCTAATAAAACTTGCAATTGATAATACTTAGGCCTAATAAAACTTGCAATTAATAATACTTAATCAAACTTGCACTTATCCAAACTTGCAATTAATAATACTTAATCAAACTTGCACTTAACCAAACTTGCAATCAATAATACTTATTCAAACTTGCAATTAATAATACTTAGGCCTAATAAAACTTGCAATTAATAATACTTAGGCCTAATAAAACTTGCAATTAATAATACTTAGGCCTAATAAAACTTGCAATTAATAATACTTAATCAAACTTGCACTTAATAATACTTAATCAAACTTGCAATTAATAATACTTAGGCCTAATAAAACTTGCAATTGATAATACTTAGGCCTAATAAAACTTGCAATTAATAATACTTAATCAAACTTGCACTTATCCAAACTTGCAATTAATAATACTTAATCAAACTTGCACTTAACCAAACTTGCAATCAATAATACTTATTCAAACTTGCAATTAATAATACTTAATCAAATTTGCAATTAATAATACTTATTCAAACTTGCAATTAATAACTAGGCTTAATCAAACTTGCAATTAATAATACTTAATCAAACTTGCACTTAATAATACTTAATCAAACTTGCAATTAATAATACTTAGGCCTAATAAAACTTGCAATTGATAATACTTAGGCCTAATAAAACTTGCAATTAATAATACTTAATCAAACTTGCACTTATCCAAACTTGCAATTAATATACTTAATCAAACTTGCACTTAACCAAACTTGCAATCAATAATACTTATTCAAACTTGCAATTAATAATACTTAATCAAACTTGCAATTAATAATACTTAGGCCTAATAAAACTTGCAATTGTTAATACTTAATCAAACTTGCAATTAATAATACTTAGACCTAATAAATCTTGCAATTAATAATACTTAGGCCTAATAAAACTTGCAATTAATAATACTTAATCAAACTTGCACTTAATAATACTTAATCAAACTTGCAATTAATAATACTTAGGCCTAATAAAACTTGCAATTGATAATACTTAGGCCTAATAAAACTTGCAATTAATAATACTTAATCAAACTTGCACTTATCCAAACTTGCAATTAATAATACTTAATCAAACTTGCACTTAACCAAACTTGCAATCAATAATACTTATTCAAACTTGCAATTAATTGTTGCCGTTATCCCTACACCAGGGGGGAAAAACGCCGATGCTGGAGACGTGACTTTACAGACCACCGAGCCCCGGCCAGTCACCGGATATTGATTGTGGAGAAGGAATGATTTCTGAGATGCAAGTTTGCGGTTGAGAAAAAGCTGCATTAGTTGGATATACTCTTTAATGTAACTTCCTACAGTTGAAACCTGATTGAGAATAATTTTGGGCTTCCCCAAATCAATATACACCAAATATTCACAATAATTATACACGACAATATAAATCCCTACAGTATATTATTTAATTACCCACTGTTCGCTCAGATTTTAGCCTACCTAATGTTCCCCAGATTTTCCCTCGGTCCTAGTCTTAGTGCCGTAGTGTCGGTGTTGGTCGACCCTGTCGCGTGTCCGTTCCACCCCTCACGAACCCCGAAGGGAACGATCATCGAGAACCAGCACGGCTTGGCTAAGGGTCGGTCAAGTCGGTAGACTCTGTCGCGTATCCGTACCACCCCTCTCGAACCCCGAAGGGATCGGTCATCGAGAACCAGTACGGCTTGGCTAGGAGTCTGTCGTGTCGGTGGACCCATTCGCGTGTCCGTTCCACCCCTCACGAACCCCGAAGGGTTCGATCATCGAGAACCAGAACGGCTTGGCTAGGGGTCCGTCGGTTCATCGCAGAAACCCAACCACCTAGGCTTTCCGAGTCCCTTTCAGGCTCGTAGTCGCTTCGGCAGCCGAGAAACTGCTCCGAACAGTCGGTAGGCCAGTAGAGTCTAGTCCTTTGTCTTTCGACCCCGTTGCGTGTCCGTCCCACCCCTCACGAACCCCGAAGGGAACGATCATCGAGAACCAGTACGGCTTGGCTAAGGGGTCTGTCGTCGGTTCCCATCGCAGATCCCCGGTACGAGCAGTCAGCGTTCCGAGTTCTTTTCAGTCTCGTAATAACTGCTGTCGACCAGAGACCGCTAAGGGCAGTCCTCGTCAAACCCGTCCTGTGGCCAGCCCTTTCGCATGTCCGTCCCACCCCTCGCGAACCCCGAAGGGATCGGTCATCGAGAACCAGTACGGCTTAGCTCAGGGGGCAGTCGTTAGTCGGCCACCCGTTCGCATGTCCGTCCCACCCCTCGCGAACCCCGAAGGGATCGGTCATCGAGAACCAGTACGGCTTAGCTACTAAGGGGCTGTCGTTTCACGTCGCAAATCCCTGACACAAGCAGTCAGCGTTCCGAGTTCTTTTCAGTCTCGTAATAACTGCTGTTGGCCAGGGACCGCTAAGGGCAGTCCTTGTCCTTGTCATCTGTGTTTCTTTACTTTGTTGTAGACCTAAAGGACCACCAGGATGAATTTGTATGTCTGTTTGGGTATACTCCATAGCCAAGGTGCGCCACAATCTCGATCTTGGGGGTGAGGGAAAGACTATTTCGGGTTGATTGTCCGCACTGGTTGATGGTAAATCGTCATCGGCAGTAGTAGGTGGTGGTGGTGGCATATTGGCAGCATCCACTTTCTTAAAATTACTGCTGTAATAGGATTTATGTATAGTTCCCATTTCATTTTCTACAGACCCAGCTCTTGCTCGAAACTGATAAAACAGAGTTTCGGCAGTATTCATGAAGGTTTTCACTCGCTTCGAGAAATTGGAAGATCTTTTCGGTGTTGAAAAGGTTTCCAGTTTCTTATACTTCCGTCTTATTGGAGGTGTTGTACTAAGTAATTACTCCACTACCACGGGTAGCAGACCTTATGGAAAATGGTGTGGAGGTGATATTCCCGCGTCTTTTCCTACCAGTACCAGTAGTACTAGTAGTAGTATAAATAAGTGCTTATATATTGATTTAATTAACTAGATTATATTGTAGCGTTTATTGACTATGTTTAATTAAGAACAACTCCAGTTCAAGAAGCGAACTGGAAAGCTATGGACTCATAGTGGACCCAGTGGTCACAAGTCCCAGATAGACCATATTCTGTTTCGTAGGAAATACAGGAGCTCTATACAAGACTGTAATGCATTTACACTTCGACCCTTCTCCAGTGATCACCGCCTTATTGTGGCCAAGGTAAGACTTAGTCTGCGTGCTAGCAGAACAACGAAATCTGCCTTGCCACGGCATGACTGGTCCTCTCTGTTGCAACAGCCAAGTGTGAGATCCAGCTTCACACTACAGCTGAGCAACAGGTATGAGGCTCTTGCCTCTGAGGCGGCAGATCACTGTGAGGGCTATACTGCCTTTACAGAAGCAGTTAAGTTAGCAGCTGCAGAAACAGTTCCTGTATACCCTCGAAACAGGAAAAGGGCCCCCTGGACTGACAACAAAATTCAGAAGTGCCGAAATGACCTTCATAAGGCGCAGAAAGAGTCCCGACTCAAACAGACTACAGCGGCCAAGAATGCAGTTAAAGCTGCATCTAGGTCCCTGAACAGGCAGTACTCTGTTAATCTACAGGAGCTAATAAACCAACAGGTTGATGCCATCAATGATGCTGACGACAGCAGGCAATCATCCCAGGCATGGAAATCGATCAATCTGCTTACTGGGCGGAAAAGCCAACCAACCACCAAGGTTAAGGCTGAATCACCAGCCGATCGCCTCAATGGTTGGAAAGCCCACTTTGAAAAGCTCCTCAATAATGACAGGGTATTGCCTGATAACTTTATAGAAGTAAAAGTGTCTGAGTCTGTACTCCCAGATATTCCCATTGGCGATATCTCCTTTGCAGAAGTGAAGGCTGCTGCAAAGAGCATTAAGACCAATCGTGCCAGTGGAGTAGATGGTGTTCCCCCTGAGGTCTTTAAAATACCTGAGTGTTTAAAGCTCATCTATCCCATCATAGTAGACATGTACCGTACAACAAGAGTCCCACAAGAAATGAAAACAAATAAGTTGGTGCCAGTTCCCAAGAAGGGCAACCTAACACTCTATGGTTCTTTTCGGGGAATCTCATTGATCTCGATTGCTGCAAAACTATACAATAGAATTCTATTAAATCGCATCAGGGATCCCATTGAGAGACTGCTACGTGGAAATCAGAATGGGTTCCGTAAAGGTCGTGGGACCATGGAGCCCATTTTGGCACTTAGAAGGATAATTGAAGAGTTATCAAAAAAGAAAGACAGGCATCTGGCTGTTATCTTTGTTGACTTCTTCAAGGCCTTTGATTCAGTCTCTCGCTCACGTATGTTCAGCATACTTTCATTGTATGGGATTCCTGATGAAATTATTGCAGCAATCAGATCAGTATACGATGGTTCGACAACATTTGTGTCTACTGTTGACGGTGACACAGAACCATTTGAAGTGTTATGGGGCGTCCTCCAAGGAGACACACTTGCACCATTCTTGTTCATTATTGTGGTTGACTATGTTCTACGCATGTCCTTAGATCATCATAATGATGATGGGGTGATGATAACTCCACCTACTGGCTCCAGAAGTCGAGGAAATCCTGCCAAGTACCTAACTGATCTAGACTTTGCTGATGACTTAGGAGTACTCTCAGAATCATTAGAGGGAGCCCAGCGGCTCCTCAGCTCATTAGAACATGCTGCTTCTAGTGTTGGTCTTTTTATTAACTCCAGAAAGACCAAAATTCTGACAGTTAACTTTGAAAGTCCTCAGCAAGTCTCTGATCGGATGAGCATAAGCTCAAAGGATGGTATGCTTGAGCATGTGGACGACTTCTGTTACCTGGGATCATGGATCCGGAAGTCAGGTGAGGACCTTCGAATACGTAAGGGAAAGGCATGGGCAGCCTTGAATAGGCTTTCCAGGATTTGGAAGTCACCTAGAATTAATCGGAAACTTAAGGTCCGATTATTTAGAGCAGCAGTAGTTCCAGTACTCCTCTACGGGAGTCCATGCTGGGCTCTAACTGCTGAGGACACCAAATCTCTGGATGGCACATTCACAAGAATGCTACGCCGGGTACATTGTGTCAAGTACAATGCACACATCTCCAACCAGACACTATATAACATTGGAGGTGTCTCATTGGTTCCCCCAAGCTTGACACTAGAACAAAATCGCCTCCGCTTTGCAGGACATTGCTTTCGCCGTGAGGACCAGCCAGTGCACAATCTTGTACTTTGGCAGCCTCATGGAGTGAATAAGCATGGTGGACAGCCCATGACTTTCTTGAGACGCATCTTAAAGGACACTGGCCTTAAAGATGCGGATGATCTAGCAAATGTCATGGGTGATAGGGAGTTGTGGCGGTGCAATTTTGTTGACAAGCCGGCACAGCATTCTTAAAAATGCAGCTGCAATGCAGCATGCCGATCCTAGTAGTAGTAGTAGTAAGAACAACTCCACTCCACAACATGTCCCACCTTGTAATAAAGTTTGTATCAGACCATTCGTTACTAGAAGTCCTAGAGTATTGGGTGTTTACAATAGATAAGGAGACAGCATATTGCCGGTATCCACTCGCAAACTCTAAAATTAGCAGAGCATAATTCAAAGAGTTGCGATTAGAAAATTAACATTATTCAACATTTCGATATTGGAAGATAATTTTCCCATTCTTTCCATTATGTTGCATTGGATATAGAGCAAAATGTAAATGGTGCGAAATTTAACCAAATAGAATATCAATCGTATTGAAATTCCAAAAATGTATATTAACCGAAAGAATACTGACATTTTAACTGATGCAGAAAAACACATTTTTAGATATATGGTATATACAACAAAAGGTAGTCCGAAGATATCCTAGGTTGGAGTAACGTATTTTATTTATAGTGTCATAATGCATATAATAGTTGTTGGGTGACGCTTACTCTCGTTAATATTATCAGCGAACATTATTGATTTGCTGACTCTGCAGTGAAAATATGTTTAATTCATTTGTTGTAGCGATAATATTGCAATATTTTTCACTATTTTTTACAATATTTTACTTTCTTTGTATACCAAGCTACACTTTGCTACCTTCCTTACATGACATACAAGATGGGGATATTTGATTGCGTGTAAACTGTAAAGAATAAGCTGGAACAGGAGGCCATCATTACGCCTCTAACTTAACTAGTCCTGTTTGTTACGCCTCTATCTAAACAAGAAGAAAAGTGAGTCATTCCGTTGTGCTTAATATGATTGGTTCAGTTCAAGATAAAGTGGACAGGCTGTGTGCTATCTCTACCACCCACTGCTTCCAGCATTGCTCATTTTCACTTGCTTGGCTAGTTATTTTCGCTTTTAAATATTTTGCTATTTAAGCTGTCTCAAGTTGTTCATTTTGGTTTCTTGCTTTTAAAATTTGTCTCACTTTGTAATTCGATTTTCTTTATGATGCCCAACCCCGACACGTGCGTTGTGTGTATCAGAGAAGTGACAGTTCATCAGCAGGCTTTGCAGTGCGATGAATGCAACAGATGGCAGCATCAAAAGTGTGGATATACAGATAAGTGATAAGTTAAAAAATCAAACCAAAACTTAACTATAAATATCAAAATTTTGAATAATTCACATATCCATTAGGGGTGAATGAAAATTTTTTTTTTTTTAATTTTAGATTTTATCTCTTACAGAAAGTGGCATTGTGTTGAGAATAAAAGAAAAATCTTTTTAAAATAAAGCATATTGCCGGTATCCACTCGCAAACTCTAAAATTAGCAAAGCATAATTCAAAGAGTTGCGATTAGAAAATTAACATTATTCAACATTTCGATATTGGAAGATAATTTTCCCATTTCCTATACATACAACCCCCCACTTAACGTAGCAAGACCAGCAATCTAAACCCAACGTTTTATATAATACACCCTATATTCTATATCTTACACAACTACGGTGCCCTCTATAGCAAATTTCCGGGGTTTTTATGTGCTTTTCCCCTATCTTCCTGTTTGTTTGTGTCTTGGTTTTTCTGTTTCTTGTTCTTACTCTGTAAAAATTCCCCGGCAACCCATCACCTTAACCAATATGTAGACTGCTATCATTATGTTGCATTCTACCTAACCATGCGCTTTAAGTAGATACCTCATAATCCTATGTAACCTACCTAATCCAATTATACCATTCAGTATGTAGACACATGACCACTCCTGGGATTTCCCTATCAACTTATCCCAACCTTATATATAACCCAACCTGCAACCCTATATTTGTACTTTAGATTGACAGCTTACAAATAACTCGGTGTATTTTCCCTATCACAATTACCTTATACAGTACATACATAGATAAGATAAGTAGCGCCTGGAGCGCGGTATATTTTCCATGTTCCTAATTAAATACATCATAATAAATTTCGTAATATGTACATTATACACAATATCAATCAATGCAAACAATATACCAGTAATTGAATAATTAGTTTTAACTTTTATGAAACTGAAAATAATTACCATTAGGCTCAAATTGAAAATATTTACCATATGGCTCAAATTGAAAAATATTTACCATCTGGCTCAAATTGAAAATATTTACTATTTACTATTAGGCTCAAAACCATTTTATTTAAGTTCTTCCAGTACGTTTAAAACGTACTCACAAATCGCACTGCCACTGTAGCTTACAAGGCTTTTATAGTCGCTAAAGTCTAGAGTGTTAAATTTAGTACGTATATCAGCAGTGAGGGGGCAGGTTAACATAACGTGTAATTCATCTTGGGCAGATGAGCTATCACAGGGGCAAGTTCTATCCGAACGAGGAGTTCTCGTCCAACGGCCGGTTTCAACGCGGAGTCTGTGACTCATCAGACGGATGCGGGTAAAGGCAACCCGTTGGTAATCTGGTATATAAGGTTTCGTAGCGGTGTAAATCGGGTGGATAGACAACTCAGGGTTCAGAGTAGCTCGGTACGTAAAAAATTTTGTGGCAGATTATGGTCTGTTCAAAACCAGTAACTTCAAACTATCCAGTGAAGGAGAGTCCGTTGAAGCTTTGAGCAAGAGATTGTAACCAGGACTGTTAGCAGATTTACACAGTTCAAATGCTTGTCGGACTGGGGTATCCGGGTGGCTTTTTTGGACTTTAGCATAAAAATGTTTTCTAGCTTTGATTGAGTATGCGTTCTAGAATAGGGAGCATACCTAATTCAATCATACAAATATCGTTTGGGGTTTGGTCTCGGACATGTGCTAGCGACTTAACCATAACCATACGTATATAAAACCTCTCTACCATTTTAAAATCGTTGGTGAGCCAACTTTCGGATGCATATAATAGACCAGATAGAATAGCTGATTCTAGTACCCGTTTCTTAAATATGAATGGCATAGATGAGTGAACCGCACAAAAAATATTAAACTTGTTTGCCGTTTCTTCAAACTTGTGTTCTAGAATTTTAAAGGTGGACGATATTTTTCCATCCTCTGTAAAATAATGTGTGAAATTGTTGTGTGAAATAATAGGCATACGGTCAGTCTTACTTCCGTTCACTATGAAAAAATTTGTTTTTTTCGTGTTAATTTGCATCCTAGAGAGATTACAAAACTCACACAACTTGTCACATTTTTTAAGTAAATTTTCTCGTGAGGTAGCAAGCAATATAGTATCATCCATTAACAACATAATATGAATGGCTCCAATAAAACCGTCTGTCGTAATTGCACTTTTTAACCATTCTCACTAACCGCTCAAGATACAAACAGAATAAGATACTACTTGTAGGGGCACCTTGACAGACACCAAGAGCCATTACAATTACTGCGGACTTCAAAATTGCAGGAGTACATTTATATACTGCTTGGATAGCCAGTAACATTGTTCTACCACAGCCCAATGACTTTAAATAGCTTAGTAGGGACTGTCTAGGTACACGGTCGTAGGCTTTGCTGAAATCCACGAACAGCACAAATAACTTTACTTTTTTGAAAATTGCAAGGTCTATTAGTAGACGTAACGTCATGATTTGCTCTAAGCACCCGCAACCTGGCAACCCGCCCGCTTGGCATTTATCCAAACAGCACCATTTTTTAAGGCGATTATTAAGCAATAAATCGTACATTTTCGCCAATGAGTCCATTATAGAGATGCCTCTATAATTCCCGCAACACATTCTGGATCCAGATTTTTTAAACAATACAATAAGTTTATTGCAGCCCCATGCAACCGGATAACACGAAAACTTAAATATTACATTAAACACTGCCAAACACATTAATAACCATTGCCCGGGAAGGGCCAAAAATAAGCCTAGACTTATTCCGATATAAGATTTCGCCGTTTTTACTTCACTCATCGCTTCGGCGAGTTCTACTTCAGAGAAGGGATCGTCTAAACTGGCAATGTACGGCGTGGAAGCAAAATCATCTGTGGAGCTCTGCGCTGAGTTTGTCGGTTCGCGGAAAAGGGTTTCGAAGTGGTTTTTGAACTCCATATCACTTGGTGATACTTGAGAGGGGTCGGCGGTTACATCATCTTATTTGTTACCTTCACAAAAATTCCCTTTCCAGTCTATGGCGGACCAGATTGTTTTCGGGTCATTGTCGTTTAATATTTGTTCCCAACGAGACATTTCTGCGAGTTCGTCGTACTCGTCAGGGTTAACCGGGGGTTTAGGGTGGCGGCGGCGGTTGGCTCTAGCGATATCACACATTAGTGTAGTCGATATATCACTAATTTCCTCTATCTGGTCGATACCAACCGGCCCATCAACCTGAGTTAGTGATGGTGGCGCTATGGTTTCCATGGTAGCGGAGAATGATTCAATGTTTGTGATTTTATGACTTGGTCCTTTTTTCACTAGATTATCACATTGATGATTCCATATGGTGCCCAAATCCGCGCTGTGCTGTATAAGATGCTGTATGTCGACCGACCTCTCGTTTAGTATTAACCTGACTTGTAATGGTGAATGGTCAGACATCCCGCGAGATTGGTCTACAGTAATAGATGAAACCATCCGTATAGTACTCGATGTTGTGATGCACTGGTCAATTTCAGACACCCAAGTTTTTCCCTTGCGGTAGGTAAAATCTCCACCCAGATGTTTAGCATCTATGTTTAAGTGATTAGCCACAATTGAGTTTGTGCTTTTACATATATTACGGAACTTATTACGGAATTATAAATTCGGAACAGGAGCTCCCATCATCTATATCTTCACATTCAGATTCTCTATATGCAGATGCGGATTTTGCTTCGTTAAGACAACTTCGTCGTCCTTGACCAAACACAGATGAATTAATTATCAGTGTATTCTGTGTATTCGATTTGAGATCACTGCGACACCTGCGACAAACCTTCTTGCCCGGGATATTATTAAGGGATGGTTGAATTATCTTGGCCAGCTTCACATCATCAATACCTATCACCAAGAGACACTTCGTTACAGGTTTCTTGTGCTTCTGGAAAGGATCACAGCACTTTCTTTCTAGATTTGAAAAAAATGTTTCATGTACGTCAGTTCGTGGTGAGTACATATATTCTGAACCTCATCAATACTTAGACCAGTCCTGCTGGCTAAAACGGCCTGATCGTCAACGTTCTTACTTCCTGTATTCATTAGAGCGTCGTTTCCGCAGGACTTCTTCAACGCTCTTCCAATTGAACACATATAATCTTCCATTATAATATTACAATAATGTATAATAATTGATAACGTCAGATCGTGTGTATGGACTGTATAGTGTATACGCTTTTTAAACAGTAGAATATTTGGTGAAAACTATAAACGTGTAGAATATTAATTGGCAAAAAGAACAAGTAGAATATTATAGTAATAAGTAGAATGACAATATCCAAAAATTGACAAGATATGGATTTGAGCCTTCATTTAACAAGTGAACAGGAGAACGGTTTCTGATAGGTTAATAATATATATAGGTTAATAGATGGACCAGAGATTGAGAGGTCCTTTTGATGGCCTAAAGGCACATTTGAACAATTTTCAGAAATGGCCTGAAAATTCTTAGAAAGGAGCCAGTGGGACCGTTATCTCCATTGTACAACAACTTCGCTCGTTGTTGTTCGTTTTTGCTCGTTGTTGGTCATTGTTGCTAATTGTTGCTCGTTGTAGCTCATTGTTGCTCCTTGTTGCTCATTGTTGATCGTTGTTACTCATTGTTGCTCGTTGTTGGTCATTGTTGCTCGTTGTTGCTCATTGTTTCACGTTGTTGTTCATTGTGCATTTTAGCACACCGCTTTCAAGCTGAGTCCCTGAGTCTATCTTACTCCTTGCCCACGCGGTCAATCTCTGCCCCCCCCCCCCCCCCCCCCCCCTCACCAAATCCTAAATACGCCACTGGGGCGAGCAAGCAGAACCATTATTTAGTCTATTACAGGTCTGCTAACAGGAAAACAATAATGAATCTGTCACCCTTCATTCACAAAGTTATGGCTTTGAGATCTTGAAGTACTAATTATTTATTAAATATTAATACAAAATATTACACAAGTATTACATTGCAATATTACATTGGTATAATTTAATTTAAAAATAATCAACCAGCAATTAATATTATCACAATGACTGCTCTACTTTTTCTTATTGACATACTGTAATTCTGTAACTACAGTACTCGGATTTTTAACATTTGCGTTACTTCGATCTCCTCAGTGTATATTAGCGGGACTACTGGTACCCACAACGTGTCTGTTTGTATACCAAAATTTATTGAACTGTAATAATGCAGTGTTACATATGAGTTTATGTTTCCAAAGTTAATTTAGTATGTATTAATTCTTCTTATAATAGTCTTTATTCTAAATTGTTTATTAACTGTAAATAAATTTCCGAAATAAAGTTACAAACATGTAAGCTTGACCAAGCTAAACCAGGACAATGTCCCATTGATGCAAGCCATACAACCATTCACCCATATTACTTGAGTTGGCCTACTCTGCATAGAGAGAGAGACGGCAGCTCTACTACCTACCCTATAGGCATCCCGATGTTGTTAGTCCCTGCCAATCACTAGCCACTAGACGCTTCT